>CAKNWT010274518.1:0-10292 GCA_932066315.1 Andricus coriarius
TACTAATTACTAGTAAACGAATCGGCACTACATGAATTAGTAGAAAGTAGCTAACAATGAGTAGTTTTCTACTAAATCAGATTTAGAGGGTAGCTTTCTTAGTCTTTCATATGCAAACACGAAGTCAATTAGACTGTGGCTATCTCCTCTATCTCCTCTGCATCCTCTGCATCACTTTATGCTTAAACCAAGTATTTGTAATAAATAAGCCTTTTTCTAAACATCAGCTTATTAATATTTCTCCGTTACCATTTATTTTTGGATCCCCAAAATTACGTAGCACCCTTTCTGTACCTTGGCGTTGGACGCCAACCCATCCATTTATATTTCCTAGTAGTATGATTCTTTCACCATGATCGGAAATACTTATAGTATCATATAAAGTGTCCCAGAAGGGGTCTTTTACTTCACTCCTGTCACCATCAACTGGGGCGTAGCACGCTATGATAAATAATCTTCTGATTCCTACTTTCATTCTAACCCACAAAAATCTAGGAGATACAAATCCGTTATCCCTGACACGCTGACTTGCTCTCTGATATAATCTTTTGGAATACCTTCAAAACGATTTAGCTCTCTGGAAATACCTCGAAATCCTTTAAAAACTGGGCAGATCCATTATATTTGTTTAAGATTCCCTGAAATGTTTTAAAATTCTTGAAATTGCTGTAAATCTTCAAAATCTATTAAAATCTCTTAAAATGGTTAAAATCCTTGAATTTTCGTGAAAAATTTCGAAATATTACGAGATCTCTTGAAATCCTTTCAAATTTAGTGAAATCGTCGAAACCCCGTTTAATCTCCCAAAATCCGTTATTAAAATTCCTCAAAATGATTTCCAATTTTTCGAAATCATGTGAAATCTTTTGAAATCTTATATAATTCGTTCGAATGCCTTATAATCTTTGAAATCCCTTTGAAATTCATCAAAATCTTTAAAATCTGTGGAAATGTTTCCGATGCTCCAGAATTTTATAATATTTACAAATGATTTGAACTTTCGTGAAATCTTTTAAAATCTTACAAAATTCTCTAAAACCCATGGATATACTTTTGAATTTTTTCAAATCTCTTGGAGTTCTTTGAAATCCCGTGAAATCATTACAACTTCGTTAAATTTATCAAAATCCGTTAAAGTTCTTTAGAATCTTTTGAAATCTTTGAAAATCTTTTCAAATTGTATACAAATTCCTTCAAATCTCTTTAAATTTTCGAAATCCCATTGAAATACCATGAAATCCTTCAAAATTTGAGGAAATAGCACATTATCTTTTGAAATTCTATTTAATCCCGTGACTACTTTTCAAATATTTTAAATCTTTTAAAATTCTTTTTAAATTAGTGATGCACGCTGCTGATTATCAGACAAAGATGAGATTTTCTCGAAACATAATCAGATGGGATTAAAATGTGATGGAGATTAAGAACCTGTAATCTCTTGAAATCTTTTAAAATAAATAAATAATATATAAAATCTTACGTAAAAGGGAGCGGATGGTGGAGGTGTTCACGAGAATCTAATGAATCCTTGCAATAGTGGGAAGGGGTCTAGCATTTTAAAAATCATCCTCAGTTCCCTAATTGAATTGCTCATTTACCAAATTACCAATTAGAATTCAACTCCCTTTAAGCCAACTTTGTGGAACAGAAATCATTCACTCCCAAATAGACTAGTTTAATGAAAATAATTACAAAGTTGAACTCTAAACAAGATGTTGATCACTTGAGTGAGCTAAATTTATCTCTGGGGAAGAAACCGCCTACAGGAATGGTTAGCACCTATTTCAAGTGATTACCTCGGAGCGTCGTCTGGAATCTTGGTAGCGCAACATTAAATTACTAAATTGCAACTCCAGTGATTTCCAGTTTGCGAGAAAATAACCGTCTTCAGTGGGGCTTGTCGATCTTGCAGTTGTTTACATCTCGAATGCACAGGTAACAACGGATGCCTTGTTGCCAGGAGACTGTGGGCCCTTTGCTCAATTAATTAGTAGTAATTGCAATCTAGACGTCGAACCGGCAAGTAGGACCAAGGATGGGACGAGATGAGATTGGAACTTTCAGTCAGTAGCTATGCAGACTACCCATCGCAGTATTACCCAAACACATGCACGTATCTTGTGTTCAGAGGCGTAACGGTCTAGGAAGTGCTTTAGATCAAAGTTGGCAAACTTGGTCCAAACTCAAATTCTACTCAGATCGAAAATTATACATACATACCAAGAGATTCTCTTTCAAAAAGAGAGCATCTGCTCATTCTAGAAATTCAAGAAGAACTCTGTTTTACATTCTCATCATAATAATTCTCATCGTCATAGCTTTTATAAGTAAGAAGCAATATATTTTAACCTCTGTTAGGGTCCGTCCATAAACCACACTACCAATTTGTGGAGTGGAGGGGAGGGGTTGGGGGTCACGCTAAAAAAACGGTTTATAAGAGCAGGGTGGAGGGTTAGTGGATGTAAATTTATGAATTTAGATAACATTTGTCACGATTCCTGATGATAACTTTTAAAGAATTATTTTTTTCTTGTTTTTTAAGAAACATACACTTTCTTCCTTTTTGGATCGGAATTCATCTCATTTGGTTAAAAATTTAAGTATTTGGTTGAAAATTTTATTAAATTGTTGAAAATGCAACTATTTTGTTAAAAAGTCATCTTTTTCATCAAAAATGCAGCTACTTGGTTGAAAGTTGAACTGCACTGTTAGAGGTAAGTTCATGAAAATGTTAGTGAAGCTTTTTACACTACAGTTAAAGAAAAACTCATTGAAATTTCATGCAACACTGAAATTTAAATAGCCTTATTGAAATTTCAATTTAAGTTTCGAAAATATTTTAAGAGATAGAGCATTGCATTTTTCGTAAATGTTCATGATTATCCTATGGATATTCAATGTAAATAGTGAAACTTTTTTAAGAACAGTGCTCTAAAATTACTTCTTTCGAAATGACAAAGTAAGACCAATTTTGTACATGTAATTGCAAAAAATGTATTAATCGATAGAAAAATATATCACATACAAAGCTTCTAAATTTAATTTCATGATTTTTTTTTTAAATTCTGTTCATATTTTCATTTAGGTTAATTGAATTTAATAAAAAATGTTACTTCATTTTCAATGCATGTTTATAAAATTTACGTAAATTCCAGTGAAATTCATTCAGCCACCAATAATATTTTATGTGCAATTGAAACAGGTTTCAGAGTCAGTTTTATGAAATTTCAAAACTTTTGCTTCAAAATTAAGTTTCGTGTCACTGAAAATTGATGAATATGGTCTCAAACTAATTTTCAAAGCCAAATTTATGAAATTTCAGTGACATAAGTCATTGCAAACTGACTGCAATTTCAGGAAATTTCTAACAGTGTATACTTTGTTAAAAATTCATTTTTTTGTCGTTGTAGATTCATCTCCTTGTCAAACATTTAACTATTCGATTTTTATATAATTAATCTTCTGGGTTAAAAAATCATCTTTTGATTTGAAGTCTTTCGCTGAAATTTTTTTTTTCAATATACATAATTTTAGTTGAAAATTTATCTCTATTGTGGAAAAGATTTTTTCTGGTTGAGAATTTTTTTTTTACCAACAATGTAACTATTCCATTTTTAGTTGAAAATTGGCATTTTTTTTATTCAAAATTGATCTTTTATAGATAAAGATTCATGTGTTTTGTTAAAAATTCGTCTTTTTTTATAAGAAATTTATCTTGTTGGTTGAAAATTCATCCTTTTTGGCTAAAAATGCAACTATTTGGTTCTAAATTAATCTGGTTTGGTTGAGGAATCAATAATTCAGTAGAAAATTAAACTATTTGCTAAAAAATTAACTTTCTTGTAAAAATTCATATTTTTTGTTAAAATTTAAATATTCGGTTAACAATTAAACTATTTTTTATGAAAATTTAACTTTTTTGTGAAAAATTAACTTCTATGTTGAAAAATCATATTTTCAAGTTGAAAATTCAACCGTTTTGTAGATGCTTCATCATTTAGTAATCTTTTTACTGTGAAATATAGCTTTCTGCTTGAAAATTTAACCATCTAGTTGAAAATTCATCTTTTTCAGAAGAATATTCCACCACTTGGTTGAACGTTGAACTAGTTTTCTAGAAATTCATGTTTTTTCAAGAATCACCTCTTTGTTGTAAAATTTAACTTTTTTGTTGACATTTTTTTATATACAAATTGATTTTTTCATCTGAAAATTTCCCTTTTTTATTTTTGGTTAGAAATTTATCCTTTATAAGTGGAAAATTCAAGAATTTGGTTGAAAATTTGTCTGGTTGGCTAGAAAATGAATCTTGTTTGTTGAAAATTCAATATATATTTCGACTTCAAATCTTAGGAATTTATAGTGCTTCATATTGAATTCAATATGTTATTTACATTAATTTAATTTGTAATAATTGGTTCTTCCATTATTACCTCACTTCATAGTTTTGATTTAGATTTAACTTATTGGTTAAAAATTAAACTTTTTTATATAAAAATTTAACTTTTATGTCGAAAATTGACTTTTTTGTTATAAGATCATATTTTTGGGTTGAAAATTTAACTGTTTTGTAGATAATTTATCCTTTCGGTTTTAAAATTGATCAATTTAGTTGAAAACTGATTTATTTTGTCGAAAATACTTGTTTTTTTTTGGTAGAAAATTAATCTTCTTGCTGGAAAATTCATCATTCTGTTTGAAAATTTAACTATTTGGTTAAAAATTTATCTTCTTTAGACGAAAATTCAACTACTTCGTTGAAAGTTAAACTAGTTTGTTAGAAATTCTTATTTTTTCAAGACCGAAAATTAATCTTGTTTGTTGAAAATTCGATATATTTTCCACTTGAAATCTTAGTAATTTAAAGCCTTTTATATTGAATTCAGTATCGTGTTTATAATAATTTTTATTCGAAAAACTTGTTTTTCCATTATTACCCCATTTTCGTGAAAAGTTACCCTCTTTCCTATGTTTTGATAGAATTTCGGGCCCCGGTCCTGGTCGGGGGGGGGGGGCCTAAACTACGGTTGTCAACGAGGGGAGCATGGGCATAAAAAATAACATAAAATTGATAACGTAGTTTATGGACGACACCTCAGGACATTAGATATTTTCTTGAAACCATATTGATTTGTCTGACCACAGCAAGAATTTACTACTGGAAATATTCCTCCTAATAGCTTATTATCTTTTATTACATACTCATCATATTGAGATGGTATTACATTTATGTGAAAACTGACTACTGTGGATTTCTTTAAATTTCCACGTTTTGTGACCCTCTGAATCCGAACAAACAGATTTTATGATGGTGTATCTCTGTCTGTCGTTCTTGTCTTTGTTGTAGTTCTCGTCGTTCTCGTTCTCATTGTCGTTTATATAATGGATAAGTTTTGAAAGACTAATCGGATTGGATTGCGCTTTGACACACGTTTTTAGGGACCAAAAAGAAAGGTTGAGTTCGTTAACAAGCCTTTTTTTACCAACGGTTCTGATTTAAACCAACAACAAATAAATACTAAAAAAATAAAAATTCCATTTTGCGGTCAAACTATGCAAGATAAGGAAAAAGGTATAGAAAAAAATGGTTTATCCAAAAAAATATCTCCAAAATTGGTAATAATGACTGTTTGATAGAAAGCCTATTTTTGGTTTTAATCGTAAAAAATAACGTTAAAAATAAAAAATTTAATTTTTGGAAAAATGTCACTATAGATATAATAATTTGTTCAACGACAACATTTTTCGCCTAAAACAGATTCCAGGGTGAAACTGTAAGATGTTGTAGTCTTATATGTTTAATATTATTATTGTTAACGACTTTAAAATTAGATAGTTTAAGTTTAAAAATTGAAAATTTTTGAAAACAAATATATTCAAAACAAAAAACTGTTAAAATTGAACAGTTCTACGTTTTGGGCAATCAACATTCAATAATATCGAAATGAAATTCTGAAAATTGTTTATCAATTAACTTTAATTTGAATTTGTACAGCAGTTATCGAGTTCAATGTTTACATTTTCAATATAGAATTATTCAATTTCGAACGAAATCAGATACATTATTTCACTGTCAAGACTTTTAATTGAAAATCGTTCAAATTCTAACTTAGAACCGAAAAAACCAAATAATTATTTTGTAAATTCTCACGACATGAAATGGTATTCCTTTTCTGCAAGATTTTACCTTCCTCATTTCCAGCAGATATTTATATTTTAAGACACAATAAACAAAAAAAATGGTTATTGCAGTGGTGTTTATATGTAGACTGTGAACAATTACTAAAGGATTGAATTGGCCTTTAGTAACATTTTTCAATGTGAAAAATTGAAAGTCAAGTTCGTTAAATTTTGAAAACCTATTTCTTAAGATTTAAAACTTAAATCTTAAAGATACTTCCACTTTTATTTTATTATTTTAAAAGCAGATTTTGTCTAAATCACAATTTGACTATCCAATTATAGCTGCAAAATCATTTATATTGCTCCTTGAGAAATGCGCAACTTTACGCTCTTAAATCGTGGTACGAGGAGTGTACCAGTTTTGGGCCACCTTAAGTATTTTGGTGACAGTCAGTAAAAGATAACTTTTAGATAATCAAGAAAAAAGAGGTCAGTTTTAAATAAGCGTCATTTGAAATGGTTAGGAAATAAAAATATCACAAAAAAGCACTCTCCAATCAGAATAATTGCAAACAACTAATAATTATTAGTTATTTCCCTTTTTTCTGACCACTATGTTCAAAGCTTTTATTTTAGTACGATTTTCTTCGAGGATGTCTCAATATGATGGTCTTGACATGAAGATGTTTATTGAAAAACAAAATTTTTTATGTTACAGTGATGTTTTTTTATTATCAGAGGATGAAACACATTGAAGATCTTTTTTTCAGCAGTGTCTATCAAATGAAGGAATTTCGTTTTTTCTTTATATTATATTAGACGTTATGGCATGTAGATGTGCATTTAAAAATATACTTCGGGATATTATAGTTTCGAAGGAATATCTATTTCTAGACCACTATGATGGAAGCTTTGCCTTTAGACCCATTTTTTCGGGGATTGCTCTCTGAATATATTTTCTGAAAAAAAAAGTTTCACACAGCTTGCACAAAATTATAAGAAGAAGTTCATGTACACTTAATGGTAGACAAGCTTAAAATGAGCACTCAACTCTCCCAACCGATTTTCCTCTTTAAACATTCAGTACCTTCTATACAGCTTTTAATTCCAAAAAGTTAAAAATTCTCTTAGAATGCCTTAAGTTTCTGAAATTTAGAATCAAGTTTTAATGAACCTGCTTCTCATTACATTAAATAATTTATGCAGTTTGATATTTTACATGAAGAAGAATAATTCAGGTCAATTCCGAATTAATACGTTCGCGAGTTTCACTATAATTAGAAAATGTAGCGAAGCAATAGATCAAAGTGACGCTTGCATGGAAAATAATTTATTTTCCTCGTGAATCTATCCTTACCAGGATCCTCATGTTTTTCAGAATTTTCATCTTTTCCTCGAAATCTGAGCTTCCGACCTTGTTCCCAGAATGCTCTGAAATATTAGGTGGGGGTGTGCCGTAGAATATTTCTGGTATGGCCAGAGAGAGCATAAATTTAGGGAGTGTCGGCAATGCTTTATGCCGCTGGGATTAAATAACTTGACCCACTGGTAACATATCATGCGTATAACCATGTTCTCTGCAAACTAGTCCTCCACATTGAGGGTGCGTATTGCCTATGAAACTCATGCATTTTCGTCTTGTTCCAAATAGGGTCCTTACATTGTGTAATGTTTACGCATGTAAATGTGTACATACATGCTTTGGTCAAGGTTCACTTAGACAATTACCCTTCAGGTTCAAAATCCTTCATCACAAATTTATTCAATGGTGTGCGAAAAATGAAGCACTTTCGATAATATTCATCTGTCGATGATGCACACTTAGAGAAATAGTTGTCTCTAATCAAAAGCATCGTTGTCTCGCATGTTCTGTTTTAAATAATGTGAATAACTTTTTTACACAAACATAATTCTTCGTCTGCAAAACTAAATAAAGTTTGTCGCAAAAGGATAATGTTTGCTGCAAAAAGATTATTTTTGAGACAAATACAAATTCTTGTAACCTAAAATTTTAGAGGAAATTCCATTTGTGTCAAAAAACATTCTCTTGTAACAATAAGGTAAAGGTACCTATCATGAAACATGTCCCGATTATAAAACAGTTTAACAAAATATTCGATTTATGAATAATTAACAAACAAAATTTTGAGTACAAATTATTATACTAATAAGTATAAAAGTTAGGCTTTTCATCTGTATAAAAAGAAAGCGTGGTTCTGAGGTTTTAAATACTAAAAAATGATTTTAATTATCTAACCATCAAACTCAGAAAAAATGACTGCCATTATTCGTTTTAGAAGGCTTCATACCTACAATTTATTTTATCTTGTGTATTCACAAATTTCAATTATTTCACATGTGCACTTTTTCTTTACTTGGATACAACAAAAAATGGAATAGTTAAATGATAAGTCAAACCAATTAATTTCTAATCACAACAAAAAATTGATTTTCAACCAAACAGTTCAATTTTCAACCAATGTGACAAATTTTCAACTAAAATGATGAATCTTTTACTGGAATAGTTGAATTTCATACCACAAAGGTACACAATTTTTCCACCAAATAGTTAATTTTTTACATAAAAAAGAGCAATTAATAACCAAATAGTTAAATTTTCACCCAAAAAGATACATTTTCAACAAAAAATAGAATAACTAAATTTTCTGTTTAAGAAAACTAGTTTCTAACAAACAAAAAAACGCATTTTCAACAAAAGAGTTCAATTTTGAACTGAAACAGTTACATTTGTAGAAAGAGAAATTGATTTTCAACAAGTTAGTTAAATTTTCATAGATGAAGTTCCAATTAAAAGGATGAATCTTGAACGAAAAAAATTAATTTTTAAGAAAGGAGTTTAACTTTTAAGCAAGAAGTTGAATTTTCAACTAAAAAAGATGAATTCTCAACGAAAAATATAATATAATTGTAATTTCAACCAAAAAAGATTTGAATTTTAAATAAAAAATATTTGAATTCAATCAAAAAAGAAAAATTTTCAAGAAAAGCTGTTGAGTTTTCAATTAAAAAATGCTTTTAATTCAACAGAGAAAACAAATTTGAAACAATCGGTTGAATTTTCAAGGAAAAATATAAATTTTCAACCAAGAAGATTAATTTTCGACCAAAAAAGATGAATCTTCAACAAAACACATAAAGTTATTATTAAGGACAATAAAAGAAAAAAGACCAAACGAAAAGGGTACTCAAACGAATATTTTATCTGCACTTCACTTTAACCAAGTTCTTTAAGTTTTGTCGTCATCCTTCATAGTTTTTTCTTCTTCTTCATCCACTTATATAAAAATTCTTTGCCTATAAAAAACATTTTTTTAGCAAAAATAAAATTTAATCCACTTCGTTTACGAAAACTACCCTTCATAGGTTAAATTTAATTTATTTATCTCTATGAACAATTAAAATAAAAGTTTATTGTAGTATTTAGTTTGATTTAATCTAGAAAATAATACAAAATGAGTAACATTAATGTAAAAACACATTTCTTTGCAGTTCCATAATAGGGACATGCATTATGGAATACCGGTACAAGAGTCCAGAAGTTGTTTCATAATAGGTGCATATAGGTCGTTCTGATTTTTCATAAATATAATAACTTTACTTAGACTAAATAAAATTTTTAACAGGGATTTCGCATTCAGAAAAGATCAGCTCATTCATTGATGTAAACATTTTAAAAATATCTTCTACTATCGTTCCAAAATTAATGAAAATCTCAAAACCCCTTCAAAATTTGTCTCATGATAGGTACCTTTACCTTAAGACTCTGAGACTGAGAATATCTGAGTCCATGATATATTTCTTTTCTTCAAAACAATTAAACATATATTAAACTCATACACGAAAAATAATTTTGTAGTTCAAACAGAAAAATGGTGAAAAATGAAATCAATAAAAATAAAATATATTTGAATAATGTAATTTCTGTTTTTAAAACAGCAAACTGTAACCTCGAATCACATCTTCACATCTTTGAATTAGCTATGTCAGGTCATGACTTTCAGATGTCATACAAAAGCGAAAATTCAAGCACAAATTTTTGGTTGGTAAGAAATACGGAGATATAAAATAAGTTTTAATCCAAGTTTTGACAAATCACAAAAGTTTTGAAACTAGTTCTGCTAATATTTCCACTTATTTTTATTTCAGAG
>CAKNWT010274534.1:0-15565 GCA_932066315.1 Andricus coriarius
ATAACTAGATTTGAGTTTTTTAAAAGTAGGCCTTTTTAACTTCTTGTAAATTAAATAATTCCGCTGATATTTTTTGAAATCCCATTTAACCCGGAAACTGTGAAATAGGGAAATGCACTAGCCTCCTGTCACATTTATCCTGTACGAATTTCGTGCAGAAAAATAAGTGTCACTAAAACAAAAAAAACCTAATTTGTTGCAAGTTATAACTTACTGCATGTTAGCAATAGCTTTATCTAAAAAGTGTCAAAAAAAATATTACTTGAAATAAATAAATTGAGGAAGTAACTTGGAGAAATAAAGTTACCTGTGACTTTTAAAACAAAAACAGTTCCTACGAATACAAATATTGCTCTCGAAACATATTTTTAAATTATTTTCTCTACTGCAAATTATACGAGTCAATAAGAACTTGTTCACAATCAGTTTTTTAAGTACGCTGTTAAAACACAATTTTATTCATTTAACTTTATTACCGTAGCCTATCTCTTCTCATTCAAAAACTATAACCGTTAGTTTTGCAATTTCCGCCTTGCGCGCTGACAGGCATTTCTACATTTCCATTTGGGAATTCCACACAATCAATATGTAGTGCCGATTCAATATGTTGGTAATTGTGTAACCAATTTGTTATTGCTGAAGTATAATTTTTGACCAGAATTAGTTAGGAGCATGTGTTTTTTTACAAATTTTTTAACAAAATTCCTATATTGCTAGTAGTCTTAATGTTTTTACCACTTATGCATTATTGTTTGCTAATTTCCATTTGTTTACAGAATTTGTTTTGACTAAACATCCCAAAATTCCACCTTCTCTGAGTAAGATGAACTACTTTATTTGAATAAAAAATAAGCACATCCAAACATTGTTGAAACAAATGGAAATTGTTTAAACAAAGATGAGTAAGTGGTAGGGATACAAGACGTACCAGCATTCTATAAAGTTTTTGAAAAATTTGCAAAAAACTACATATTTCTGCCTTATTCCAGTCAAAAGTTACATTTAAGCAATAAAACATTCGTTAAACAATTAACAGCAAATTGAATTGGTTGGAATGATTTTTTAAAATTATTGTTGTGAAGATACCGGAAATTTGCGATAAAATATGAAAAATAATTGTTTAAACAAATTCCAAATGGTTAAACAATCATGAAATAATAAAACATACATGAAACTTTGGGGCATGTTGGAAGGTGTTGGGGCGTAAAAATAAAAAATCAATGCATATATCACATTCGGCAAAGTAACTTTAAGAAGTCCATGTAATTTTCCGTGGAAAAATTGAAAGGGTGGGTGGAGCCCCTAAATGTGTTCTGATCGAAAAAAATACATATTTAATTTTTTTGTGAACCACAAAAAATAAGCCATTATCTCAAACAAATTTGGAACTTAGTTTTTCTGTTACAACCCTAATGTTGACTAATAGAAGTAACTAGTCAAAGAATTGTGAGGAGACTTTTGGGTAAAAAATGAGATAAACTTCAATACGCAGTAAGACAAAAGGATTTTTCATAACGAAATTTTCTAAATTTTTTAAACATTTCAGAATTTAAATCATCATATCAGGTTAAGAAAATATGTGTCTACAGTGAAGAAAAATTTGCCCTGCATTTTCTTTGAACTATAGATGACCTTTTCCAATCAAACTTTTTACGCCTCAATTCTCAACACTGCAGCAGATCGGCAGCAAGTTTTTGGTTCTTTCTTTGGAATGATGATTGGATTTTTGATCTCCGTCCGATGTTCAGAAAGCGTGCATCTCGAGGGGGAAAAAACATCCCTTTCTTTTTCTCGGAACAAAATGATATTTTCCAGCCAATTTTTTGTTGTATCAATTCATCATCTTTTTTGTAGATCTTCCTTAATTAAAAATGCAGGATGCCTGGCGAACAGGCAATTCAAATCTCCCGAGTGTTTCTCGATCTTTCCCCGAGTAAATTTTTTTTTCCCTGATAAATTTAGACTTGTGATTTTGTTATTTTCCTCGACCCAACGTATGTAAAGGATAATTTTAACATAATATGCATATATATGAAATGTATGCTGTAAAGGACAGCTATTAGCAATTCATCAACAAAATTCTTCGATAAGACTTTTTCGCATAATGTTAACGAGTAACGTCTAATAACTAATAAGGGAGATGGGCACCATCCAGCATTTAATAATTCAGTAGTAAAAAGATAAATTCGAGAGCAAATTCAAGATTGATAGAGTAAATAGCTTTTATTAAAAAAAGACTATGTTAGTCTTTATACAAAAATAGCTTAAATAGATTTCTGCCGCGCCGTCCAAACTAACAAGATACATAAGTGACATTTTTATGAAAAATGAGGGGTTGATAGCAAAAGCGGAGTAGAACAGTCGTCGGAGCAAAAACGAGTTAAGAACAATGTGGGCAAAAACGAATTACAAAGAAACAAGAATAACTAGCCCTTCGATGGCAAACTGTTGTCAAAAAGACCCCAGGCATGTTCAACCTTGTTTAAATCTCTTCCACATTTGAAAATAGGACTTATACGGTTATTAGAAAAGAAAAAATGTTATTAATTTTGTCTTTAAAAATGTCATTTTTCGCTGTTTTAACTTCTGCAATATTTTTTTCATATTTAAAATAAATTTTGAACTAAATAACCCACAGCATTATTTGAAGTTACTATCCAAGAGTGTGTGAAAAATTCAGTTACTGAAAATAATAAATTTACTCTTTGCGGGAAGCCTTTTTCGCTTGGGGTGAAAAAGACCCCAGTATGCCAGCTATGTTACGCGTCGGGAAGTGCGCAATCGAAGGGCTAGGATTGTATCTTATATTATAACATAAAAGTGTAATAAAATGATAGATTATAATATAATCTACCGTACTATTATATCGTTATATTATAGTATGCGATATAATCTTCGTTAATCTTGGCTTTTTTTAACTCGTTTTTGCCAGCATCGTTCTTACCTGGTTTTTGCTCCGACAATTTTTCTACCCCGCTTTTGCTATCAACCCCTCAAATAAGTATTTGGTACGAACATGAAGTCAGAAAATTAAGATTTTCATTTTCAAGATAGCGGATTCAAAATGGCACATTAAAATTTCCCAAAAGAGATATTAGTATCTAAAAAATTTCACTTGGGGGTTTTCATGGTAACTGATTACGAATATCATCTCGGAAAATAAAAATTTTTATTTCGGAGATAGTGGATTCACAAGGGTGACGGACAACTGTGCACGAGCTCATCTGTGTACGTCGGTGGCCACTAGTACAACTGTGCACGTTGTTGGCCATATGCAAAACTTTGTACAGATGGTACCCTACTAACGGTTTAAGTGCACAGATGGGACACTCCCAACTGAGCACCTCGAAATTTAGACGTGCGCAGATGGTACCCTACCAACGGTTTACGTGCACAGATGGGAGACTCCCAACTGTGCACGTGCATGAATGGCACCCTACCAACGATTCACGTGCACAGATGGGAGACTTCCAACTGTGCACGTGCACATTTGGTAAACTCCCAACTGTGTACATCTCAATTTGCGAGGGGTACTACTGTGCACGTTGTTGGCCACAGGCACAACTGTGCACCGGCTATCTGTGCACGTCTAAATTTCGACGTGCACAGTTGGGAGTCTCCTATCTGTGCACCAACACATTTCAAAGTTGCATATCTAGGTGCACAGATGGGATGCTCCTAACTGTGCACGCGCACATATGGAAGACTCCCAACTGTGCATGTCTCAATTTGCGAGAAGTACAACTGTACACGGAGCACATGCGCACTTGCAAGATGTGCACGTCGAGGGCCGATGGTACAACTGTGCACGTTGTTGTCCACTGGAATCACTGTGCACGTGCACAGATGGGACACTTCCAACTGTGCACGTCGAGAGCCGGCGGTACGAATGTGCACGCTGTTGATCATTGGAACACATGTGCACGTGCGCAGTTGTGTCAGTGGCCAACAACGTGCACAGTTGTACCACCGGCTCTCGACGTACACAGTTGTATCCCTCGAAAATTGAGACGTGCACAATTGGGAGTTTCCCATCTGTGCACGTGAACCGCTGGTAGGGTACCATCTATGCACGTCTAACTTTCCACGTGCACAGCTGGGAGTATCCCATCTGTGCACGTGAACCTTTAGTAGGGTATCATATGTGCACGTCGAAATGTAGATGTGAACAGATGGCCCGGTGCACAGTTGTGCCTATGGCCAACAACATGCACAGTTGTATCAGTGACCACCGACGTGATCGGATCTAAGTTCCGACGATAAAAATTTTAAATGCTCATAAAAAATTAGATTCAATGTCATTATAAAAAGTTCTAAAATGGTCTAGGACGCGAAGAAATGAAATATTACACGAAGAAAAATTGTAATTGATTTAAATTATTTTATTTATATTCCAGATCACAGTTAATTTATTCTACATCTACATAGAGTCATATAATAATAAATAATTAATTAGAAAAAGAGAGTTTAAAATTTGGTGTTTTAACTTTTTAGCTGTGGCTTGTGAGGAATATATTATCATTCACTTTCAATTCTGTAGCTTTATACTTTTGACTTTGGTGTTAAAATGAACCAAAAAGTTTTAAATTAAATTTACATTTTCAAATTTATAAATAATATTTAGACGATACGCAGTCATATGATGATGACTGGATAGAATAGATGCATCCTAAAAACAAGTAAATGATTTTTCATTATTTTTTAAAATTAACTTCCGCATTTTCATAGGTCAGCAGTTTGCCAGTACAGAACCAATACTGGTGTGCATTATCGCGGCTGTACCGCATGCCAGTACTGCAAAACATTACAAACCAGTACTGGCCCAGTAGAGGTGCCCAGTACGGAGATTTAGGCAATGCGTACTGGGCCAGAACTGGGCCAGTCCTATATTTCCACCCGCGAATAAGTAACAGGGAACAAATGGATATAATATATTTGGACATTTCAAAAGCGTTTGATAAAGCTGACCATAGATTATTACTAAGGCCATTACATAACCTGAACGTGCTGAAAAGCTTACGCACACTTTCCGAAAATTTTCTAAATAACAGAAAACACTTTGTTCAATATTTGCGGGTTATTCATCTGAGGCTTACATAATAACATCAGATATCTCTCAAGGGTCTAATTAGGATCTTATCTTCTTCCTTATATATGGAAATGATATAACGCACACGATGTCATCAAAAATGATATTATGTGCCAATTACACCAAACTGTCAAAGTGAATAACCCGGGTTGAAGAATGTGTTCAACTACAGTGTGATTTTGATAGGTTCTATGAATGGGGTTTAACAAACAAGTTGCTACTAAACCTGGCAAAACATACAGTATAGTAGCACACACAAGATCTACGAATCCAACAATTGATAACTATGAAATAATTAAATTGAAATAAAGTGAGTAACGAGTATTTGTGACGTAGGAACTAATTTCCATACATAATTAAGATTCAAAGAGCACATTGAAATTTCATGTAATCAGGTGAATATAATATGATTGAATGTGTGTTAGCGCTACTATTATACAACAGTTTCATTAGGGCAAAGCTAGAGTACGGTTCAAAAATTGGTGACTCACGCTGAGACACTCGAAAGAGTAGAAAACAGTTTTCTAAGATACTTTGTATAAAAGTAGACTGAATTTAACAAGAAAGCGGAAACAATTACCTAACACTTTATGATAGATTCAGTGTCCTGCAATTCCGAGTGCCACAGTTTGAGTTCAGATCACAGGAAAATTTCTGTACTGCCGCAGGAAATGTATATAACTCGCCAGTGTAAGAGATGTGTGTGAGGATGAGTGATTTATGTTTAAAGTGCTGCAAAGGGGTTTATTTGTTTTACTTCTTTATTGTTGAATTCAATGCGATAGCAAATAAAATAATATTCAGTCATAGAGCACATGAGTAGCTGTTTGAAATATAGATAACATTAGATTTCAAAGAAGTCACACACTATTTTCACATATAACCAAGCATTAGGCTCTAGGATACCCTGTAATTGGCTTTTATAGCTGTTGGGCTTTTTCAAATATGAATCTGAAATATAAATAACACTCAGCATGTAGAATTTGTAAATTAAAACGAAAAAAACATATATAAAAATATCATTTTTCAAAGAAAGGGCGCCACAAATGATTTGAATCTTATAAGCTAAAATAACTTTCGACTAATCCTGTAGTTATATTATACAAAAACCCAGCGAGTGCAAAGAATTTTAGGTTGAAATTATTTGAAGTTCACCGTGCTGATGAAGTACATTCTTCACCAGTCTTATCGCAATCCTTAATAAAGTTCATCATCCTATCAGAAATCAGAACCAAATTTTCACTTGCATTTTAATCACGTCGACTCTACCCTCGCACCTAGCATCTGCTGTTTTTGTGGACGGAAAATATATAAGAATCGAAGTGCACATGCGCCAGTATTATTCTCGTACTGTCAGTAGGAAGGTGTCACTTTGAATATATTTTACATGCATAGAAAAAGCAGATTTTGAAGTAATAATTCCAAAAAACATTTGTTTACTCGTGCCAAACTTATTATCAGTAATTACAGACTGAAGTCGATCGGTAGTTGAGTAATGTATTTTCTAAAATAATGTTGTGTAAGCTTATGAAATTCCTTGTCGAATGACCTCTAGTAGAGATTTTTTAAATTATTTGAAGCCAATGTATACCACGTGAGAAGTTTTTTTATTCCAGAATTTTGCGAATTTTCAACCTTGAATTCAACTCGTGCTATGACCTAGGGAAGCTGTAGCATAAATCTGACATTTTCACAACGCAATGTTCGAAATCTTCTCCCTAATTAATGTTAAAAATTCAAGCTAATGTCCAAGCGTGTCTGCGTCGAATTTCAGACAGTGACATATCTTGGAAGCCAGTTTTCTTTTTTACTTATAATATGTTAAAAATTCGATTTATGGGAACGCTTTTTGACCCTCTTGAAATATTGCCGAAATTGCGTTTGCGCCCATTCGTTGTGCCACCCTTCCTTTTTATTTATAAAAATTAACAAATAGCAAGTGAGTAGTAAAATAATAGATTATTAAAATTGGTTTTAATATTGCTATACTCACAAAAAAATGATACAGAAGGCCTTCCTAAAAAAAGTAACTTTTTCTCTTCATTCAGTTTGTGCTCCTATTCAACTTATCTTAGTCTCCGTATGATAAAATAAATATGGATATGGCTTAAATTATCGACATTTAACTTTGTCACACGTTTCTCCTCTTCTCCGCCTGTAAAGACCTTATTTAGCTTACCAAATATCTGATACGTAATATAGCAATTACACTCGTCTTATGAACCACAAAACGGTCATGAGTCATATATATATATATATATATATTTAGTTTAGACATAGATTGCCGACAATTTTATCCACAGTACACTTACTTTGATCCTGTTCGGGATATGTACTTCTTGTGTTTGAAGTAATGCAACCATAAACCAAATCTTCTGCAGCTTTACGTGCGCTGCAGAGTGTGCTAGAAAGGTCCAACTGCAAGGACATTTTCCAGCCATAAATCCTCACGGTGTTCGTGGATACTCTACTAGTCTACTTGAAACACACTTTACGTGGTGTTTCGAAAAGTGGACTGGATTTTTCAGAGGACCTGTTACACGACTTTCGTCCTTGAGTTTTTCCTCCTCCGGTATATATCCGTACGTTGTAAGAACCCTTTAGCTGAATTATAATCTTTACAGCCATTTTATATTGATATTATTATTTTGTTAGAATTTATGTGAACTATGTTTAAGGTATGTTTACCTATGGGAATAGATGAATGCATTTGATTAATTCTGCATTTTCAAGCAATAAATTATTTTGATTTAATATTTACTAAAGGTAAACACCTTTTCTACAAAAAAAACTTAATTTCAATATAATACCTTGAAATTCTATTACCTTAGTACCTAGTACTTCTATTTTATTACCTAGTACCTTAATATTCTATTTGGTACATGTTATCAATTAAATTTTTATTGACATATTTCTAATTATCCGATTTCTAATATATAGTTTAGATAGTAAGTGATTTGATACATTTCCTAAATTGGCTCAGAGACTGCGCAAAGATATCAACGTCATATGACAAGTTATGAAGTTTGTTGAAATATCTACATATTTTAGATAAGGTTGCATAGTACCCATAATCTGTTATATGAACTGGTATTATGAATAATTTCTGCTTACGTGTGGGTTTGGGTGCAGCTCTAATTTTTACAAGTTCTAGCGATTCCTGACAGTTAATTAATCCATTGAGTAATTTATAGAGAAAAATCATCCCAGAGCGTAATCTTCTAAGTAACCATCTTCCCTTGGGATCCTCCGTTTATACGCCATTACTCTCAAGAATTTGTTTTGAACTGCTTTAATATTTTCTCTATAAACCTCCTTATAGGGTTCCCATGCAATTGATCCATACTCTAATATTGGCAGCATCAATGATATAAGCAAATTCTGCATTGTAGATACATATTTTGAATGTTTTGATACACGTAATAGAAAATCTAGTATCCCATTTGCCTTATTCACCAGGTTTTGTATATGCAAATGAAAGGTGAACGCACTATCAAATATAATTCCCACATCTCTCACGTTTGGTACTACCTGGAGGGGATTATCTTCAATATTATACTTAAAATTTATAGTATTTATTTTCTTCGTGAATGCGACAGTAGAGCATTTCGATATATTAAATTCTGTAACATTCATCTTACACCATGAGTTCAAACCCAATATCAATCGCAGAAATGTTAAATAATATGGGTCGCCTTAAGTTCCCTTTAACAGAGCATTAGGGTTCACTGTATCGAAGGCTTTTGCGAAATCCGTGTAAATAGCATTTACTGTTTTGCTTTTTTCCATTTTGCTAGTTATATATTGCCTATAGTTTACAAGTTTCGTACTAGTGGATCTTCCAGAATACAAATTATGCTGCTCTGCTATGATTACAGTCTTTAAGGAATCTCTGAGCTTATCCGCAAAATATCCATCTAGTATCTTTGCCACAGTATTTTGAATGGAAATTAGTCTGTAATTTTTTACGTTTTGTTTCGGTCCAAATTTATAAACTGGAGTGGTTGCTAAAATTTACATACGTTTTTGAACTACACTGTAAGAAAAATCTGTACTAGATTTAGTATACATGTAATGGAAGCAAGAATGCACAACATGAAATTAAATTTAGTATACCAGCGTACAGTAAATTTAGTATATGCATATACTGAATTTAGTGTGCACGTACATAAAATTTAGTATACGCGTATTTTAAATTCAGTATGCATGTATACGAAATTTAGTATACGCATATATTAAATTCAGTACACGCGTTCCGTTTCGCGTGGGTTCCGTCTTCATCATCTGTAAAAATGATCAGATGAAAAATGAAAATAAAAAACGAAGTTTTAATTTTGAATTAATCATATGGTTAGGCTACATTTACGTTAATAATTTAAACATACCTTTTAAAGAGAAGACTTCGCATAACATCTCAGAAAGAAGCCGAAACTTTTAGCATTACAAAGAACTCAAACAAATGCCACCGGCCACGTTGCCCAACTCGCGTGAATAAAAACGCGCTTGCGCAGCTGAATATAGTAAACACGCATATGAATTTTAGTATACAGAAACTATGAAATTCATATACGTGAAAGAAACTTACTGTACGCTTAATAAATTCAGTATACATATAACTTCATAAAAGAAATTTAGTATACGTAAGTATACTAAAATTACCAAGTATAATGAATTTAGTAAACATATAGGAAATTTAATATGCTCATGTATACTAAAATTGCAAATATTTCTAACAGTGTACTATTTTCTCATAAGTTAGAGACGCTTGAGGTAATTTTGTATTGCTATACACGTAATTGAAATAATTTGGAAAAAACTCCACTGCCTCAACATCGTTACCTGTTTCCTCACAATTCTAAATTCTATCAAAAATTTAGTCTTATTGCACCACTTGACCACTCAGATCCATCATCTTTTAAATTATGAGGTAGAGTGTCTAAATTAAATTGTTATGTTCCACAAGTGTTTAGGAGAAAGGTGTCCACAGTTGTTCGTCGTGCGCAGGTATTCAAACGGAATATCTACAAAATTATTGCAATATCAACAAAAACGTTGAATTTCCTACTTGGAACGATTTTTCAGTCAAGAGAGAAGAAAATGTCAAACGAATTATTAAATTTTCAAACGAAAAAGGCAAATTCTCTAGACGACAGTTGAATTTTGAACCCGAAAATATGAAATTTTAAGCAAGAAGTTATTTTCAATAAAACAGTTGAATTTTGAACTAAAACCGATGAATTTCTTATCAAGAAGAATTATTTTCTACCACAAAAGACAAATCGACAACATAATTCATACATGATCAAGCAAATTAAACAATTTTATTTAAACAATTACAATAACCAATTTAATCACTTATAATAATTATAAGATAATTTACGTGATTGAATTCTCGGCACCAGCCGATGGTAATATCACGACAAAGATGGAAGAAAAACGGGCGATATATCAAGCACTTCTTTTCGAGCTGAGCAGGCTGTACCGAGGCTACAAAGTCCATCTTGTAGTTCTCATAATCGGCTGTCTTGGAGGTATGAAAGTTTCATTTCTTTGCCAACTAAAAAAGGTTCCCGCTTGTCAGCGTCAGGCTCATTCCATCGCGAACCAGATGTCAACAGCTCTAAAAAAGTGTCCAGAGTTGAAGTCCTGATCTCCAACTGTCCCGTCTGACGTGTAAGGAGGAACGTAAACCTGGATGTACCACTATGCCCAAAAAATGTATAACCTATGTCAGAATTAAGGACTCATTTAAGGCTCATTTATTACCCAAAAGCCAAATTTTGGGCTCTGCATTTAAAAAAAAATGCATGGTACTGCCAGCTTTACGTAAAGCTAGCAGTACCATGGTAGAAATCTTTGTTAAATCAACTTTTCTCTTTCACAGGAATTGGACGCTCATCTAGGGCTCTTGAATGACCCCCGGCAAAATTTTTTAAATACAACCCCTACCACAGAAAAACTACCCTTAAAATAAATATGCACTAATTAAAAAAGTGACTGCATCAGCATTAAGGGCCCATGTTAGACTCTCCAACGACCCAAAAATCAATTGTGCAAGTGCAAGAAAACGTATCGCAACAGTTTGGAATATTTTTTAGTGGTCCAGAAACATCAACAACTATTTCAAAACCCACCCCTAAAACTCTAAAGCCACCCCGTGAAGGAATTTGACATTAAACTGAGAATGAAGCTTATTAGCGGTTTTTGCTTTTCTTAGACCGTGCACAGTGTATAACCTATGCCAGAATTAAGGGCTCATTTAAGGCTCATTTCATACCCAAAGGACAAATTTTGGGCCCTGCATTTTTCTTTAAATGCATGGTACTGCCAGCTTTGCGTAGAGCTAGCAGTACCATGGTATACACGGAAAAAATAAGTTGTCGAAACTTTACTTGACTATTCACCCATTCTAGGATAGGCCACTTTTTTTTAGAATATCATATAATTTTAATTAAGGAACCTCGAATTTGTATTAAGCAGATGTTGACAAAGTCGTAGACAAGCATTCAATTTTTTATAAAAAGTCTTGCAGATTCCAAAAGCTTTTAAATACAATAACTCCCAGCACAGAAACGAATAACAATGACAGCCACATTGGACGCCTGTGTTAAAACGTAGTGACGTTCATATGTGAAGTGGTGTATGTAAGTCTGAATAAAGTCGCAGTAACCGGCAATGGACAAATTTACGTGGGGTTAAATAATAATAACATTTAATGATATAACATTAATAATAACATTCAATAATTACATTGAAAATTCGCTTATTTCAAATTACAAATGTTAGTAAAAATTTAAAGCTTTCAACATAAAAAAGGATTTGATTTCTTAAAATTTAATTTGCATGCATTGAAACGGGGGCCAGGTATTTTTCACACGACCCTGCAGTGCCGTGCTTCAGCTCTTTGCTGGGATTAGTGCAAAATATTCCATGTGTTAGGTTAGCCGTCGGGTTTAGTTGTTAGGGATAAGTTGCGTTCGCTGCGTTAGACATAGGTGTTAAGTAGTTCGAATCCCGCCGCAGAATTTCTTTCGATTTTTCATAGGGTCAAATATAGGTGTGTGTGTGCAGTGTTCGAACTGTGTAAAAATAAATAAAACTGAAGCATAAGTCTACGTGGGTAACTATAACATAATGAAATAAAACCTTAAAATAATTTTTTTAAATTCGACAACACTGTCTTCTAAAAACTCGTTAGGAGTCATCGAAAGTTTCATTGACTGGCTTCGAAGTATTAGTGTATGTGTGTGTTTTAAGAACTCTATTCCTCTGGTCTTCACATTTTCATTGAAACTCTTTTGTACTTTCTGCGATTCTTCCTACTTTTTAAATATGTATCAATAAAAGTTTCTAACAACGATACTTCCAATTTATGACATACGTTTGGCCCTATCCTAGAGTGGTTGACTCAGTCATTTAAAATTTCAACAACTAATTTTTCCGTGTAATTATTTGTTAAATCGACTTTTTTCTTTCACAGGAATTGAGGGCTCATTTAGGGCTCTTGACTGACCCACGGGGCAATTTTTCAAAAACAAGCCCTATCACAGAAAAACTACCCTAAATGTACAGTAGCAGTGACGCTCAGTGTCACTGCACCATTGGCGAAGCGTTCCAGGCAGATAACCCGCGGCGAGCCGAATCATCTGCAATGAAAGACCCTTTTATTGTTATGAGATTATTGCTTGTTACAAAAATTGAAATTATGAAAGCAAGGCTTGCTTCAATTCTGATTAGCTGAATTAATTAATTTATATAATTAGAAGAAAGTGAAAAAAAGATTCATGAAAATCGGTTAATATTTGCAGTATTAGTGTAAATAAAAAGTGCATTCAAGCTCTGACTTAAATACATTTTATTCTTATTTAAATGTTCATTATTTGAAATTCAAGTGTACAAGGTGAAAATGATAATTTTTATCGACCGACGAATAAACATATAATAGGCATAGTTTTGTACTACTGAAAAATTGCGAAGTCATTTATTAATTGCTTTATTAATGCACCTTTCTAATAAGAAAAAGGAACGAAAGTTTATTTCAAATCCGCTTCTCCAATTTATGTTAACAATTAAATACTTAACAGTCTTTAGCACCTTTAGAGTCGAGTATTTGAATTTTCACTGTTGTTGGTAGAACTTCACTTTTTCTTAGAACAATACTTTTTCTTGCACTTTGCCAGTCCTTTTGGGTGAGGGGTAGTTTTCAAATGTCAAGGGATGGTTTTGGAAAATTGACTTTAGGTTCGTTGGAGAGCCTAAAATAAGCCTTTAGTTCTTATGTACTTTCTTTTTAAATTAGTGCATATTCGTTTCCAGGGTAGTTTTTTTGTGATAGGGGTCGTTTTTGAAAAATTTCGCCGGGGGTCATTCAAGAGCACTAAATGATCCCTCAACTCCTGTGAAAGAAAAAATTTTGATTTAACAGTTATGTCTACCATGGTACTGCTAGCTTTACGTAAAGCTGGCGGTACCATGCATATTTTTTTTAATTGCCGAGCCCAAAATTTGGCTTTTGGGTATTAAATCAGCCTTAAATGAGCCCTTAATGGTACTTCCAGGCTTACCCACCTCGTGTAAAGTCATTCGCGGCTAGAGACCTGACTGCACGGAACAGTGTTGCACGATGTAATTTCGCGTAAATGTCCCGCTCTTGCTTACCTTCTAGGACAGTAGGAGCAGAAATGGATGACAAACACCTTCCAACTTCTCATATATAACTATTTTAAGCGATAATGTAATAGTTAAATTTTTATTTCAAAAAAATAATTTTCAATAAAAAAAGAATTTGCGACAAAATAGTTAAACTTTTAACTAAAGAGATGGATTTTTAAATAATAAAATGTATTTTAAATAAAGTAGTTCAACTTTCAAATCATAACGAACTTTCAACAAAATTGTTCAATCTTCAACAAATAAAATAAATATTAAGATGTTGTAGGGTTTTTCCGGTTTTTGTATGTTTTCATTAAAAATTCGCCAATATCTTTCTACTCGAATCGAAGTCGAATGAATAAAAACATCGACAAAACTGGACGAGGCCTACACTATCTTAATATACTAAGTTACCGCCAAAAAATAAAAACAATAAAATGAATGTTTAGCGAAGTAGTTTAAATTTTAACCAAGTAGTTGAACTCATAATCAAAAAATCTCACATTCTTATTGTGCTACCACTGTCGCACTACCATTTATTATGACTGCCCCTACTCGCTTTGATCCCACTATCGACTTTTCAAAAAATGTTGACATTGAATGTAACCTATTTAATGAGTTAGTTTTAATTTATGAATGATTATCACTTCCAGGCATTAACTTTTTTGAATAGATTCGATTTTCTAAACCAATCAGATATGAGGGTAAAGGGCAAGGCGAGAAAGATTTTTGATGTGGTGGGGAAACTCAAATAACGCGAAACCCAGTCCCAGACTTTCGCGATAATTCAGAAAGTACGAAGGATGACAGCTTTCTGCATACATCTCGCAAGTGACTTGCCATATTTTTGGTACGCGGAAATGACTTCAAGGTTGGGAACTACTGATAGTTTCTCACCTACGAGAGCACCGATCACAAGGACAATTACTTTAACTGAATTTTTAGGGTACAGTCCTCCCAACTCCCTTTTAAGATCTTGATACCTCTCCTCCTTTTCCTTCTCCTTGGCAGTGATGTTGTAGTCGCTTGGAGCCGATAATTCGATCACAAATATGGTTCGTTTCTCGAAGTCTTGGAGAACAATGTCAGGTCTCGAGTGTGCAACGGAGACTGCTATCCGAAAACCGTAGTTCCAGAAAGATTCTATTAAGAAAATTCTAGGTACTCTGCATGTGCATGAAACGCTCTGCACCTATCGCTGAGAACTT
This sequence comes from Andricus coriarius, assembly GCA_932066315.1. NCBI lineage: Eukaryota > Metazoa > Arthropoda > Insecta > Hymenoptera > Cynipidae > Andricus > Andricus coriarius. Next base: position 14,950 of record CAKNWT010274534.1, read on the forward strand.
CTTGACATAAAATGCGGTCACGGAATACTAAGGTGGAAATGACACCATCCTGACCATTTCAAGGAGAGGGTCTCTGCCATTTGCCACGATGTAAGCTGTACTCAGAACAATTCAGTTATAAAGACATTGGAGATTCTGAACCCCGCGTCCACTTTGACGGCGTGAGGTGTATAATCGCAGAACGGACGAATTGATATGCAAGCTTTTGTGCATATGCATGATCTTACGCGTGACAATATTAAGGGCCGCGAACGGGTTCTTCGTCCACTGAACCGCCCCAAACAAGTAGAGTAGAACCGAGACGGCAAGCATGTGGGTCGCAGATACCTTGTTCAACGCCGACACCTTTGACGACAAAATCTGACAAAAAAGATGCTTTCATCAGCTTCAGGAAGACTCCTTCTCTGATGTTACGTCCTGAATGCGACTTTAAGACACGCCCAGGTATGTATAGGTCTCTCCAGTGTCAAGATGTCTAATAACACTTATATCCACAGGCTCAGGGTCCTCAGGATAGCCAATCATCTTTCCTTCCTTCAGATTAATCTTGGCACGCTTGTCCAATCCAAAGTCCATATCAATCTCTCCTGTGTACCCTTTGACAATATTTGAAGCA
>CAKNWT010274551.1:0-12106 GCA_932066315.1 Andricus coriarius
AACAAACTAAATAAATTTTTAACAAAAAAAAAAGATTTTTAAACTAAATTGATGAATCATGAAACCAAAAGAATGAATATCTAACCAAGTAGTTCCACTTTCAACTAAATTAGTTAACTTTTCATCCATAAAAGACTAATTCTCAACGAAAAATTTAATAGTTGATATTTCAATTAAAAAGCATTGAAATTTTAAACTAAACCTGTATGAGCATTAAAAATTTTCACCTGAAATATTTTCCATTTGTATTTATGAAAACAATTTTGACTACATTATTCATGCTTTGATGTCTCAAATTTTGACATTATCATAAGATTGGTGCACATCAAACATAGAAAGCAAGATAATTAACCAACATTTCTGCTTAATTACTGTCGAAATTACAATCTGGACCTCCCTAGGCTAGAGAAAAAGTTAGAAAGGTGAAACAAAAGGAGGTGTTGGGCATAGCATGTGGGAAGGGGAAGTTAAGGATCGAAAAGGGTGAAGTAGGTGGCAGGGATATAAGGGAGTATAGGAAATTTGGGGTCGAAAAGAGGGTAGAACACAAATGGGCACTTGAACGGGTTCACAATAGAAGGGGGTATAGGGGCCATAGGAGGGGGAATTGGGTGGAGTACATAGGGTAGAGGATCAGAAGGAAGAGGAGATAAAGTTGAGAGAGGTAGAAATTGAAGAGGTAGATTGGTTGAAGGGGGTGAGATAGAAGGGGGTAGATGAAGGTGTTAATGGGTAAAAGGATATGATATAAGGATGTAGAAGGTCGAAGGAAAAAATGGACATGGCATAGATGTAAGGATGGAAAGGAAGGAGCTGAGGATGAAAGTCACTAAAATTAGGAAGCTCTGAATTTAATTAGATTCATTTCTCCGATGCCAGTATGAGGAAATAACTATTACCTTTTTGCGAAAAGCAGTTTTACTACCTGATCGGGGGTAGCAATGACTGTCTCAACGGCAGTAGATGAAGGAAGAACTTTTAGAGACTAGAGAGGTTTCGCATCGAGTGTGGGAATTAACGGAAAATTATGTTCAAGTGTTTATTATACAGCTTTACGACCGTTTCGAAAGCTACCACGAGGTAAAGTTCATGAGTGCAAAAAAGCGTACCCTTGAATCGACGCCCTCCGTCTCCCGATATTGCGGATCTTTGTCTCGTCCCACGTTATGTACTTATGTATAAACGTAAAGTGTTCACGCACCCAGAGGTGCATCATGTTCTTCGCATTTTGCAAACGTCCGATTATCGCGATGCACTCCGTCGGAGTTAAGAAATAAATCAGGGCAACGGTTTGGCATTAATTGAGCCGCATTGTATAACCTTGCCATGGTGAAATACGCCGCGGCATCGATTTACGATAGATAAAACGTACTTTATGGGGATGTTTCCGAGGGCATGGCCAAGTTGTTTACAGCTCGCGAGGCGGCCTCACGGGCCAACGCGAGTCTCGTGGTGGAAAAGATGGGAAAAGATGAAAGAAGATGATGGCTGAGAGACGAGAGACGGAGAAGATGAAGAAGATGTGGAAGAAGAACTTGGAGGAGAATGAGGAGGATAAGAGAAGTTGGATTGCGGTTTAGCGAACAGCACTTTCACACGTTGAATAACATCCTCCAGTTACGTATATGTGCCTAATGATGCGTACCAGCCCACTCGCTAGACTCGTATATCAAACGGCTAATTAATGCCGTTCATAATTGCTGCCTATCATAATGCGAGCAAAATAGTGGCGAGATCACTTTTTCATTCCTCTTCTCTTGTTTCATCCTTTCTTTCTTATTCCTTCATTTATAACACTGGGAGAGTAGGGCAAAAAGGTTCAAAGTTCACCGCATCAGGACAAAGGTGTTAATATAAATAAATCTTCTACTTATTTACTATTAAACAATAAACATAAAATTCAACTATATCCTAAATTATTTAAAACCATATTGAAGCGCATATTGCTTTTAATAACCCTGACACTTCTAGAAATCATGTACAATCCATACCGTCTATAACTCTACACAGTTCAGTCATCCATATGTCAAGTTTTTTTGTCCATTTTCGCGCCATTGTTTTTGAGCTATTTTTCCGTATACGAACAATTTAATTCACTTCCGTATGAAAGGATTAGCCGCAAAACAACAAGTGCCACTTATAAAATGAGAAAAGTTTTAAAATTCACTTCTATCAAAAAGGAATAATTAGGACAGCTTTCTCAGAGATGAGTACTTTGATTAAATTACTATTAATTTTGAGGAGAAATGAAATAATAAACGCTAATATTTTGAAGAGAATGAATGTCAGGTTTAAAAGGATTTTTTTTTGAAAAATTTAATTGTTTGATTAGAGATTCGTCGTTTTGGGTTGGGGATTTCGCGGTTCGGTTAAGGGTTCAGCTCTTTTGTTGAAATGTTAATTGTCTTCTTGAAAGTTCGTCTGTTTTGTTAGTTTCTTTCGTGAATGAAAAAAGTTGAATCTTTCACTCACGAAAAATAAAATATAAATATTTCATTTATGAGTTATTTTTCCGTATATGACCAACTTAATACATTTCCATATGAAAGGATTAGCCGCGAAATAAAAACTGCCACCTATAAATTGAGAAATATTTTGAAATTCATGTTCGATGGTGGCGTACCTGGAGGCAGGCCAGGGATGGACAGATGAGAACATATGAAACCTGCGAAATATTTTTCTTTTTTATTGCTAATCTAATCAAGGCTGGTGCCGTTTTCAGTATACAACGCAAAGCACCCTGACTCTTTCGGTTCTAGATCTGTCCCTATACTCCCCCTCAGTTAAACGAAGTTTGATGGGACTGAACTCATAACTATACGCTCGATTTTACGACAACTGGCTAATTATTATGGACATATTTTTCTTTGCGAAATACATTTCTCGCATCAAGTTGGTAGTTGGGCTTAATAAATATGACAAATTTTGCCAGAAAAGTGATAATTTTAAGTTCCGATATTAAGTCTATGGATAATCAACTGCTTGGTTCCTTTCAAGAGCCATCTTCGAAATCTGTATTAAACACTAGCAATATTATACGCTCACCAAATGGGGCAGGATAAATTGCGTTGCATTTAGATAATAACATGAAAATGAAAAAACGAGGTTGCTATTATTCCAACTTGAAGTTGCACAATTTCAAGCATTTCAAATTATTTATTTATTTATTGAAACGCCTGCTAGACGTTTTGGCCTTTTGCATTATGTCCCCTTCCCATAACATTCCCTTACTTAGATTTGCAAGTTAAATTAAATTTTCCTAATTTGGATGGCATTGATTTTACAAACTTCAAATCGGTACATTTTTCAATTAAAAATAATTTAGCTTAAATGCCTATTTTTAAGGTATGAATTCGAAACATTAATTTCTCATTGTTAAAGTCGAAAATCCAAAAAAATACGTAATGTAAATTTTTTAGTACTTTCATGGAATTGTTCAATGTTGCAAATGTTTAAGGTATATGTATAATAAAAAATTATTTACTCTTTAACGTACTCACTTTGATAGTGTACCATTTTCAGACATTCATTTTAAATCTTTAACATTTTGATTGTGTCCAAAAATATTGAATTTTGCAAACATTAATTTAACACATCTTAAGTTTACCATTTTGAAGGGCCGTGTCTAGGTTCAAAAAAATTCCGTGAGCGTAGAACAAATATTTTCGGTGAGCAAAATGAAGCTGGAACACTTCGAGTTTGAGAAACCTTGAATTTTAAATTGTTTAATATTAGAAGGCTCAATTTTCATATTGTACACTTCTCCCACTTCATATTAAAAATGCTTACATTTTCAAAGCTTTGAATTCGATATTTATCAATTTTTCTATAATAAAATTTTATAATGGTTAGCCTTTAATTGGCTCTTATCTTTAATATTAAAACTATTTAAGTTCGCAGACCCATAAATAAAAATCAATTTAAAAAAACGGCAAACGCCCTCAAGGAAGTGTTTCATAGGCCACAGGATTCGAGAGTTATTCCAATCCATGAAAAACGTGATTTCATCATTTTATTATTTTACAAAAACCGATATTAAAAAATATATAACATAGCAAATTGGATTTTTAGTCACAATTCTAAATGTCAGGTGCTTCAATCTGAGCTGACCCCTAGGAAAATTGGACTAAAAAAAAGCTTCCAGCATGAGGGTCTGAAAAACCAAATTTCCTTATTTTGTTGTTTCTTAACAACCGATACAAAAAATGAGAATATAAAATAGCAAATTTTATTGTTTATGACAGTTCTCCAGCACAGGGGCCTGAAAATCCAAAAGTCTTCATTTTACTTATTTTTTTATCATTGGCATAAAAGAAGACGAATATAACATAGCAAATTTGATTTTTTTGCGCAATTCTACATAGCAAGAGATCAATCTGAGCTATCTCCAAGGAAAATCAAACTAAAATAAAACCTTCCAGCATAGGGGTCACAAAAACCACTTTCTTAATTTTTATCAGTATTCTACCACTGATAAAAAGGAATACCATGATAAATCAATGGCTGATAATATTATTTCTCGAATACACTAGAACTGGTTGACACCCATGCTAAATTTCAACTGTCTAGCACAAATATTGTAGGATGATGGGCGGACCTCCGACCGTCCTTATAGGGGCTTTTTGTTTGTTCTTCTACAATTATGAACAGTTCAAATCTGATATCAGAATATTTTGGATGCTATACAATTTTGAAAGATTTCAAATGAAAACGTAAATATTTGGAATATTTTAATATATCTAGTATTATTTCAATTTTAAAGCTTTCAATTTAAAATTAGTCAATAAAAAATGTTTAGCTAGAAAGGCTTTTAAGTTGAAATCAAATAACTGTACAATCTGAAAGTTTGAACGTAAATTTAAATCACCATTAAAATTTTAAAAGCTTTTTCATTATTTTTTTAAATCAAAATTATTGTACATTTTGCAGCCTACAAAAAATGTATTCGAAATGTATTTTACTCTTAGACAGCATTTTCCGCAATGATTTGAATGGAAATTGTATTCAAATTTTAGTAGCCTATACCTCAACAAGAAAAAAGAGTTATAATGTGTAATATAGAGTTCGTGAGAATTCAAAATTTATATTTTTCATTAGCATGATCTCTAAAATGAATTGTTTTGAATACTTTTTCATATTTAAAGTCAAATACATTTTATTATCAAGATTTTAATTTTACTTTTACGTAACTGTACGCCGTTACATGTTGCAAAAGAGTAATATCATCTTATTATTCATGAAATGGATGTTGTTTTGAAATGGGCAAAATATTAAGTCGGGTTGCATACACGTTTTAACATGAACCCTTGCTTGAGTGTTTCTAGCAAAGCTTGCATGTAACTCTGTACTAGTTTAGCGTAAATTTCCTGGACACCTTCCATGGTAAATGCAAGACACTCTTGCACCTTGCTATCTCGAATATTATACAGGAAGGGCAGCTTGCAGGTAAATCGAATTTGACTTAGAAATTCCGTTTTCGTTTCTCTTGTATTTGAATTTAAAAATCGAAACCAATTTAGAAATATTCCCCTAGAAAATTATAGAAATACTAGAACAGGAAGTTGAGATAAACAAGGAATCAACCTTGTGTGCCAAATGAATTTTGTTATGAACAAGGTTTCGCCAATTACAAAATCTGTGGAATCGTTTTCAATATGTTATCTTTACAGACACAAATGATAAATACCCCGTGAGAAAAGTAATAAAACCAAAAGAGGGAAAATGAGCCACTGACATATTCTGCCGTTCTATGGAAAAAGACAGTAACTACAAAATCAGCGAATGGAAAAAATCGAGAAAAAAAACCTTTAAATAAAAATGATTGATTAATATGTACAAATTTAGATGCTGCCGAAAGGGAAACGATAATAATGGGTTTTGGTGGTATATGCTGCCTTTTACCGTAGTCTACCTCGAATTCAGCCGCTAGTTTTTTAGATTGTGCCGTTATTCCTGTTTTTTCACAGATGCTGTTTTTCCCCGTAGAAATAATTTTCGAGACTTGTAGTTCCTGCATTTTAAGCTTTAACGATTTCAGCAATATAAAAAGCTCCTTTTTCGATTTTTTGCAGTTACTGCCTTTTTCCGCAGAACGTCAGTATTCTGCCGCACTTTTAAAGAACTCTATCTACATTTGGTGTCGAACGGACATATTGAAAGAACCGCGTTTGTATCTTTACTGATCTGCATCCTCCAATATATGATTGTGCTTGGAAAAAAACTATTCTTCTTGGGTAATTTGGACCTGCTCTATTTATTGGTACCAAAAATTAATAATTTTAATGGTTTACACGCAAAACTATAGATAGGCTTGATATTCATGCGCAAAGCAGGCGCAAAAACTGATAAAAACTTTCAGGTTCAAGAAACACTATCTGCATTCTGCAGTGTAATTATTAATGAACGAAATTGACAAATATTTTTTGTAGTTTTATAATGTATTTAATTTATACCATTGTATATAATTGTGACTAATGAATAATTAAAGCATCACTCAACTGCAATAAAAATTAGTTGAAAATCGAAAACTGTAGATAGGTTCTTTTCTTCCGGAAATTTGAACCGAACTGGGCGAGAATCAGGATAAAGAACGTCTCTATGTACATAGGTTTTCCTCCGAAAATGAAATTCGTGCAGATATATATATATAGATTTACCCTTTTGTAGATAACTCGTTTTTACATTACGAATTGAACGATATAAAAAAATTCGTTTTTCATAAAAAGTGCAGATAAAGCCTTTCTTAAAAAGTACGGTAGTATTGAGGTCTCTTTTCTTCATTCTTCCTATTTCGCCTTATCTTATTTCCTTCTATCGGCTCCTTTCCTTTCGTGTCTTGTTTCTTCTTTGCCATATCCACTTTGCAAGGTGTATGGGACTTATCCTTCGGGGCAAACGACTACTGACTTTGCTTGTTGCCTCCGCGGATAATTTCCAGGCCATCCTCGTAAGTCGTAAAGACCTGCAACTTATTGCCGCGGTCCACTGTGGTTACGCTTATACCTTTGAAACGTGCGTAAAAGCAAAGGTACCGAGAATACCTCGGGGCTTGCCCCGCCGTGCCTGGGAGGGACAATGAATTTGCTCTTGGGGTTCTTACAAAGGACCCATCGCGTATCTGTACATGGTACCGGGAATTCCGAACTTGCACGAGGCCCCTTCATTGAAATAATCACAGTTCGCAGATTCGCGGAATGAGTACGTCGGCGATTTCTAAAGCGCTTACGAATCCGGGACTTTTTATCAATGAGGATCTTATTTTTGTGATCGTGGTGAGGTGTCAACTTCCTTAGAACTAAGTATGTAGATTGTGGACGGAAAGTTGAAAAAAGGGTCCAACAATTCGTTTTTTATTCAGAGTTTCCACTAGGGTGGTTTAAAATATAACTACAAAGTTAGATTTTTATTAATGCAATTTTTAATATTTGAGAAGATTCTTGTTTCAAATTTTGGCAAAATTGTCTTTGGACTATCTACATTTAATCGTCCCCTTCTTTAATCAACAAAAACTTGCGTGAAAAAATATTTTTAATTTTCGTTGGTAGTATGTCAACTACTTCAGATTTTTCTTCATTATGGGTAAGTGTTATAGGTGCAAAAAAATCTCAATTTTACAAGATTGTACTTTCGTAAAAAAATTTAGGGCGTGCTCTTAACTTCTTAAGACCACCCTAAAAGGAATGATGAAAGAATATAAAATTTGAATATTTTACAAGCTTTAGTTTACACAATACCTACAGCTCTTTTTTCATGTCGAGATACACTACTACCAGCGGAAATTATATACGCGCCTGTTTTTTGAGCTGTTTTTGCCACACAAATTAAGTTCCTTTATTTTTATAATATTAATATGAAATTTCTTCTTCATGATATTGCGAAAGGTAGTACAATTCTGCATCTAGTAAGCTCAAGTTGAGGGCAAAATGTCAATTTTATAAAAAGATATTGCAAAAAGTTTCAAATTTCGATGTTTTCGAAAAATTTGGATAACTTTGGAAATAATTATTATTTTTCAAATTTCTTTAACTGGTTTTAAATATAAGTCTCCAAAATATTTGTATAAATTATTAAAATATTGTTTAATTCATTTCCAATGATTCTGCCTTAGGGTCAAACTTTGCGCAAACATTTGAAAAAATCATTATTTACCCTGTTTTACTCAATTTTTGTAATATTTATGAAAATATTATTGCTTTTTATTTTTTTTACATCATTTGGCAAGAACAATCATTATTTGAAATTTTGCGACGTTTTAGCACCAAGTTCGACCATACCCGTGCGGAAAATGCCTTTTTTAGCCTTATTTAAAAAAAGGCTCGTACTAGGCCCTGATAAGTTTGCCTGATTTGAAAATGTGTACAACGGCCCTGATCAGGCACAAATGAGGCCCGGATAAGGTGCCCTTATTTATAAGTAAAGCCATCTGATAAAAGGCCGTATTTACGGCCCTGATCAGGTCCGAATAATGTCCTGATAGGTTGCCCTAATTATTAGGTAAGGTAGTCTGATCAATTTCGTATTTATGGCCCTGATCACGTCCGAATAAAGCCCGGATAAATTTTCTTTTTTATTAAGTAACGCAAATCTGATTTTCGCTTGGTCCTATAACAGAATTCGAATAAGGGCGAATACGAAGTTTTTATGATGTAATTAGTTTGTTTTTCATTCACCAACAAAATGCATTCCAAGTAAAGTCAAATCAAATATAAAAATAATTACATTTAATTGATTCTAACTCCTTATTAATCTTGAATCTACTAGAACTTATAACCAAGAAATAATTTGCGATAAAAAATTTTTCGACATTTAAAATTTCCAAAATTATAAATATTTTAAAGTGATGATTAAAATTTTAAAAACAAAAAAAAAACTGTTATGAAACGGGTCACAAACATTTGTCACGCGACCCTGCACAGCTGTAGCTTATATTTTAGATTTTTGTTTTAATACTCCGAGTTAAGTTAGCTGCGAGGTTTTGTTAGGAGTTGCGAATGCGTAGGTAGGGGGTTCGAACCCACAGCGAATAAGAATTTTATTAGCGTGCGATTATTAATGTAGTGATTGTTTGCATAATAGTAAATAATCATGTAATTAAATATGTGAACGAATATTAAAGCATAATGATAATATTAATAATAAGGATTAATTTTTTTAGGCGAAAAATCGGTCATCATTTTATAGAACTGTTATCTATTTCATAGCATTTTGTAATACATTTCGTAGAATCGTTCAAGGCAATGTAAAACCAAGAAGATTTTAACTTTTATTAAACTACCCGTCGTATCCTCTACTATGTGATAATATGTATTTTAATAAAATATTACATTTCAAATTCAAAATACCTTTTTTTATGTGTATTTTAAAAAAATAATTAAGGGATTTGACACTAAATAAATAAGGTCCTGCTAAGGACCTCAATTATTTTAAAGGCGCAAAAAAGGCTGCCTGACATGGACCTTATAAGGTGGCCACTTACGGCCCTTTTAATTCCGAGCGTTACGAAACACTATAAGGGCCTGATAGGATTAGCTTATCCAGACCTTAAATATAATACGGCAACCGTTTCAGGACCTGGTACTGCCCGGATTTAAATTTCCGCACGGGTAGGGTAGAATCTAGGAAGAAAATATACAAATGTCTTGATAATTTAAAAAATACTGTAGTGACTTGCCCTTAAAATAAGGATAAAATTTCATGTTAATAATATAAAAATTATAAGGCACTTTAGCAACAGCTCACAAAATAGGTGTGGAGATAATTTCCGCCGATGCACAGTGATAAATATGGGAAACAATTCGAGCCACGCGACGATTTCAATCAAATAATGAAATTTATTTTTTATTTTTCTCCAAAAATGTTATATTTAATATTTCTGGTGAGAGAATTTTGATAACTACTCATATATTATTTTAAATGAACCATGAAACGACTTACCTGAGCAACAGTGGAAATTGTTCGAAAATGATGCAGGACTACAAAATATTTTCGGGAGTGGAACTAAGGAGAATATACGTTGTCAGGTGCGCTGATCGCGAATACGTGACCCCTATGACCCCTACTCGTCAGAATAAAGGTCATTTGAAGGTCAACTTCGTTAATTTGAGAGATATAACCTTTTGGGCCTCAGATTCTGAAAATAGTTATCAAAATTCTCTCACCGGAAATATTAAATATAACATTTTTGGAGAAGAATAAAATTTTTTTTCATTATTCGATTAAAATCGTCGGATGGCTCGAATTGTTTCCCATATTTATCACTGTGCAATGCTGTAAATTAGAAAATTTTCACAAAATTTCACTGAAAAATCATTGGAAATCAAAATACTTAAGAAGAAATAAATTTTTAAGTTTTTAATTTTTAAATTAAATTTTTTTTTATCATTTAAAGTTGTCTAATTTTAAAAGGAAAATTTGAAAGTTATTCAATTTTTTAAGTTGTTTTTAAAACTGTTCCCTTGCTTAGCTAAAACGCTTGAATTTTCAAGGTTAAAGTTATAGTTTGAAATAAGGTAATTGTAGAGAACCTAATTTCAGGCTTGATTTATAGAATTGTTTATTTTCCTCCGCTTCAAGTAAACATAAATTATATATTTTTATATTTATATTTGTCTTAAGAAGATCGTTGAAAAATTAATTTCTTGAATGTGAAATTTTGCAAATTAGATAAAAATAATAATTTAATTTTGAAGCTTCAAACGTGCTTTCAATTTTATTGTATATTATATATGCGAGAAGGCAAAAATAGGATTACCATCCGTCCTGGTTTTTCGGGACATGTCCTGTTTTTTCGAGATCTGTCCTGGTGTCCTGGTTTTTTACGAACCCAAGATTTTTGACATCAAATATTTTATATTTTTATTTTTCTACAACCGCAGTTGTATGTTTCAGCGTAATACTAAACGCGACTTTATAGAAATGCGCGTGCTATTCAAATTTATTTATGAGTATGTCCTTAAACCGGAAAAGAAAAATATATTCCATAAAATTAGTAGCACAACTAAGTATTAGCGATTGAGTACTTTGTACACCTGTACAGTGCTTCGGTGTACATGTATTTCTTTATACATACAATAAATTATCATTTCAATGATAAAAAATTATCATTATATTATTAAATAGATAATTAAATGATTAAATAATAATAATTACGATAGTAATACATTATTTATACCATTTCCCAGACTTTACTCAAGGATATCTGGTACATTTTTGTCTTGATGACCTTTTTTTAGGGATCCCTTGAAAATTTGCCACATTCCTCCCCATGTGAAATAAAAAAATAGATAATATTCCAAACTCTTTTCCAGGAGGAAATGTACCGAAGCACCGAACTAACAGAAAAAACGTACTCTCATTTTGCCGGAATGCAGTACTCGACCTATAAATTTTCCTTAGAATAGACAATGGAACAATTGTTCTGAAAAATAAATAGAGAATTGACATGCATCAGTCAGTTTATGCCTTTCTTATATTATTTCTCGTGCTTTAATATATAGAGAGAATCTTCCCATAACAAGTTAACTATTACGCGGATAATTTGTAAATGTATAATATGTAAATTATACGTTATGTATAATTTGTGAACGCTTGAGAATTCCCTTTACGACGCATAACTATCTTTAGTAATTCGCAATTCTAAATTACTGTGCAAAGCAATCCTAACAATCTTTCCCTCTACACGCGAATAGCATCTACAAGAGTTGTTTACAATCTTCTCCTTTCGTATGCTACGCAATACTCGTATCATTTTCTTTTGCCTTGAATTTGACAATTTGATTCTTATTACAGAGGAATTACAGGGAAACGTCACGCAATGCGTTGAGCGGCCGCTATACCTATCATAAAGGCATTTTTTATCTAGATAATACAACGGCCTGATAGTCACTTACGTTCCTGACACGCATTTTCTTCACGCGTGTGGATTTCCTTGCATTTCAATCTATTCTATATTTTAAACTGAAAAAAGTAACAAGAAAAGTTAGTTTAATTGAAATTTTAACTTGGAAAACGAAAAGGGCTTGAAAATTTGTGAATATATAATGGTTAGTTACAAACCTGACGAGGTGGCCGAGTGGTTAAGGCGTTGGACTGCTAATCCAATGTGCTC
>CAKNWT010274552.1:0-13827 GCA_932066315.1 Andricus coriarius
TAATGGATGTTCAACAAAATATGTGTATTTTCTATGAAATAGTTGAATTTTCAATTAAAGAAGACAAAGTTTCACCAAAATTGTTGAATTTTGAACAAGAAAAGATGAATTTTCAACCAAAAATGTAAATTAATTTTCAACTAAAATAATGAATCTTCAAATGGAAGAACCGAATTTCAAACGAAAAAGATAAAGTTTTATATAAATGATGAATCTTTAACTAGAATTTTGAATTTGTGAATAAAAAAATGCATTTTCAACGAAGAAAATTAATTTCTACCAAAAAAGAAGAATTTACCACTAAAAATGATCATTCTGCAACCAAAAATCGAATAATTAAATGTTAAGTAAAAAAACGAATGTACAACCAAAAAGACAATATTGTAAATGAAATTATGGAATATTCACCTGGAATAATAGTTACATTGTCAGTTCAAGTAAATTATGAATTTCAACCAAATACGAAACAAATGTTCAACAAAATAGTTACATTTTTCGCAAAAAAGTCCTTTTCATGCAAGAAAAAAAGAAGTTTTCAATAAAACAGCTCATATTTCAACTAAAGAAATGAATTTCTAATTAAAATCATGAATCTTAAAACAACCTAAAAAAGTATCTTGTAACAAAAGAGTTTAACTTTCAACCAAGTAATTTTATTTGTAAAAAAATCGATTTTTAACAAAATATGTAAATTTTCAATGAAGTAGTTGAATTTTCCATTAAAAAGAGAAAGTTTCATACAAATTGTTGGATTTTGAACAAGAAAAGATAAATTTTCTACAAAAAATGGACATTTAAATTATCAGCTGCAGGAATTAATTTTCAACCAAACTGATGAATTTTCAACTAAAATGATTAATCTTGAACTGGAATAGTCGAATTTATACCAAAAAGATGAATTGTCAACCATAAGGATTAATTTTATACAAAAAAGGTCAACTTTTCACAAAGTACATAAATTTTCAAACAACTATTTTAATTTCTAAATAAAAAAGATTAACTTTCAACAAAGTATTTAAATTTTCATTAAAAAAGATACACTTTTGACGAGAAATAGAATGGTTAAATTTTCTCTTAAAAATAGAATTCTTAACAAACAAACAAAACAGAATTTTCAGCAAAATAGTCCAATTTTCTACTGGAATACTTAAATTTTTAGCTAAAAAAAATTATTTTCAACAAAGTACTTAAATTTTGAACCAGAGATGAACTCTAAAATTTCCTGTTCCACGTCAGATTAAATGAGAAGAAAGCGAATAAAACGTAATAAATACATTTTTTGAAAAAATTGAGAAAATGATTGTTTCTGTATGTTTGGAATATCATCAATTTAATTATCAAACTTAAGTAAGTGAAAAAAATCAAACAGAGCAAAAAACTGCAAAAGGATTTTTTATGATGGAAATAATGAAAATTCAATAATAAATTATTATTTAATTAGAGCAAACTGAGATAAACTGAAAAATCTGCGACTGTAGATAAAGTAGAAATCACTTTTCTAAATTGACAGAAATGATTGAAATCATGAAAACTTGCATTTTTACTGCGATCTGAAGTAAATTCCCGGTTTTTAATTAAATTCGCGGTCATTTCCCGGTCTTTCTCGGTTTCCTGGTCGAATCACCACCATGGTTATATACATTCCTAAGTAAATTTATTTATTCGAATAATTAATTATTTAAATTTTGCTTCAGAGAGGCATCAAAGTATCTTTCGCATAAGGGAAAAACCTATACAATTAAGAAACACTTTCTTCAGGCACTCAACTTCATACTTATTCAAGCTGATGCTTATTTAAGGCAAATAATTTTTACAAAAGTTGCTAAATAATTGTACTTTTTTATAAAAACTAGGGAAAATATGCAGCTAAGCAAAATTTTGAAAATCGAATATATAACTTTTTTAAAGAGTAGCGCATGAAGGTCTTGAAAATACATAATCAATCAATACATTCCTTCATGTTGATCACATATTGATCCATTACAATTTTTAAATTGTGATATAATATTATTTTTCGTTAGTTTGTTTAAACAATCAGAAGGAAATGTTTTTAAACTGGAGACAGGCTACGCGACGCTTACAATTTCACAATGTGGCCTTCCTCTTGTTTTAATAGAGTTAAAAATGTTGCATAATCGCGTCATTTTATTAAACTTTTATATTGTTCATGTATTCCTTGTGATGGAATGGATGACAGCCAAGATTTTCACGGAAGCCATCAAATCTACTTATGAAAGTAATTGTCGACCCACAATAGTCCGAAAGGCTGGGAGACATAATGGTGGAACGGGAAACTAGAAAAGCTTCGCAGGGAAACCATAGAGAGGTTAAGACGTGCCAGTATTGGAAAAACGGAGGAACTATGGACCTTATTTACGACGATGAGGGATGCATACAGTGGTGCAATACGTAAGGCGAAGCAAGAAAGCTGGACCAACCTTTGCACAGACATCGAGAAAGAATCAGGGGTAGTTCGACGGAACAAGCTGCTTTTTCGGAACCCGGATGCTATTCTTGACACCCTAAAATTGTCTCACAGGGAATACTCAGCTCCGGACGAGGAGACCTTGACTCACCTGATCAAGGCACACTTTCCGGGCTTCGTAAGATCTGCAAAAAAGGGGGCGACACCTCAGAGGCAACCAAAGCCGCCTGGGGCCCAGCTGGGTCCGAAAAGGCGGCTTGCCAATGAGATTGTTACTACAGAGGATGCGAGAGATCATCATAGGACCGCTCGTGTGACTTGCTAGAACTAGTCTGACGCTGGGATATCTTCCGACGGCATGGAGAGGTACGAGAGTAGTCTTTACTCCGAAAGCAGACAGAATCGGTTATACTTTATCCAAAGGATTTCCGTCCCATCAGCGTCACACCTTTCCTACTAAAAACAGTGGAAACACTTGTGAATAGATATATCCGCGACAAAGTCTTGTCAAGTAGGCCACTTCAGAAGGAGCAACACGCCTATAGGGCTGATCACTCGACCGATTTGAACCCTTATCGATATCGAAGGAGCCTTGAAATACATCTCCAGATACGTGATCAGGGCAGCCATGATTTCACATGGTGTGCCCATAGCAGTCGTGGAATGGACCTCCCATATGTTGGCCAACAGGAACCTAACAACGGCTAAGGGTGATACAACTTTATGTGGGACCGTTGACTTGGGATGTCCACAGGGATGCGTTTCATCGCCCCTGCTGTGTTGCTTGGTACTGTATGCACTGAATGACCTACTCACGAGTCAGGGCTGCCACAATATACGCCAGGCGGACGATATATTGGTTATCGTGCGCGGTCAGCATCTGGATGTGCTCTTCGGAGTAATGCAGCAAGCACTGAGGATAGTGGCTTCTTGGTGAAACAAGAATGGATTAGCGGCCAATCCGAGTAAGACAGACGCAGTTGTATTCACCAGACGGTATCAGTGGGGAACTACGAGTTCACTGAAATTGTGAGAACTACAACTGGAAATCAAAGATTGAGCTAAACATCTAAGAATAATCCTAGATAAGAAGTTGTCATGGAACAAGCACCTGGAAAACAAGTGCAAAAAGCTAGTAGCAACTCCATGACTCTGTAGGAAAGCAATAGGGAAAAGCTGGGGTTGAAGCCGGAGACACTTATGTGGATCTTTACAGCGATCTTGCGACCCAGGCTAGCTTATGCGGCAGCGGTCTGATGGAGCAGGGTCGAACTGTCCACTGTGAAGTCTCGACTGGAAAGAATCAGGGGACTGATTTTAAGAGGTATCACTGGTGCCTCAAAGTCAACACACAAAATGGAATTGGGGATACTAACAGGGTTGGAGCCCCTCCATCTCACAGTCAAGGCCGACCCTGAGCATGCTCAGGGACAAAACAACCACTCGCTATCTCTTCGACAAGAAGTATCCTGTTAGCCTATCCACGAAGGAGGATTGGGTTAATGGCGAAGCATACCTTTCCAGTGATGGGGATAACTGGTTTACAGGTGGCTCCAGAAACATGGAGAAGGCAGGAGCCGGTGTATATCGTAGAAGGAGTGGAATGGGCTTCACAATCCCGATGGGGTCCTGCGCCACAGTTTTACAATCTGAGATCATGAACATGCTCCAGTGCGCCTATAAGGTTCAGGAGTATGATAACAAAAGAAACATCCGTATCTGCTGAGAGAGCAGGACTGCTATAATGGCCTTGAATGGAACAACGACTACTTCGCTACAAGTATGGCAGTGCTTTGAGGCACTGAAAAACCTAGCGACGGAAAACCGAGTGACTCTACTTTGGATCCTTGGACACAGCGGCATCAAAGGTAATGAAATATCGGACATCCTAGCAAAACTAGCAGCAAGAGAAAACTTTACTGGACCTGAGCCAGTTGTAGGCATTCCCAGTAGGTTAGTCACTAAATTGGCCACTGACTGCAGACAGGCCACAACACTCCTGAGTTTAAAGCTAAACCTTAATTGAGCGAAGGAAATACTCAAGCTCGGAAGGAACGAAGTCAAAGTCTTAACAGAAATGTATATAGGGAAACCTCGGATATCACATACATAAGATAGGGCTCGCAGAAAGTTGTTTTTGTCGTCTGTTCGGAAGAGATTATGAGGCAGCTATAGATATCCTTTGTCACTGTCCTGCGATTGCGGAGAAACGTCTTACGCTCACGGGCATTAACTGCATCAGTCAGTCAGAAGTATCTGCCAATAGCGCGGCTGCGGTCCTCGCCTTATGGAGAGGGCGTTGGGGTCACGCTGAGGCTTGCAACGGGACGCAACGCAATCACGCAAGCGTCAGGAACTCTTACGGTCTCACCCCTGGAAATAATAATAATAAATTATAAATATATCATAAAACGTTTATAAACAAACTCAACTTTGACATAAAACTTAAATCAAAAAAATATTCTCTCTAAACATTTTTCTGCATTAATTTATGTCTACCTAAGACATCTATTTTAGTGATATAATCATATATGGGTCATTCCACAGATATTTTTAAATTCCAGGTTGACCTGGATGATTCTTTCTGGACAAATGAAAATTCTAGACTATTTGATTTTGAAAATGGCAATTGTTTACCAACTGCCACTATCTCTCGCGCTACGAAATTCTCTTGGGTAGCTCAGCGGCGCCAAGGGGTACAGAGGAGAGATTGGTATGAACTTTGAATGGATAAAGTGTGCCCAGATTAATATGAAGCCAGGACTGATTACTGGCGTTCCCAGGGAAACTGAGCTTGTGCATTTAAATATTATTAGACATGTTGACCCCGAAGAGACCTATACTTACTGGAGCGTCGTCAAAGCGGGCCCAGAGTTCTGAATCTCCAATGTCTTCATAACCGAATCGTTCTGGACACAGCTTAAACCGTTGCAAATGGAAGAGACCCTCTCCTAAAAATGGTCAGGAAACACGAGATGATTGGTAAAGGAGCGTTTCTTTACAAAGCCACGGAGCAGGTGGCTGAGCCTCTTGGCCTGAATTTTAACTTCAGAAGTGAGCAACGTGCATTACTCCATCTAGATGACTCACTTCTAAAAGCCTAAGTAAAAAAGCATAGGCTGAAAAAGTCCGTCAACAGCTTCTCGAAAAGAAAACGCACATAACTTTTACAGAAATATGGAAGATCAGCCTTTGTTGAAGTAGCAAACTTTTGCTTTTCTCAAATTATTGGGGCTTAATTCTGGTACAGAGGGTTTCATTTTCGCTCTACTATCATATTTGTCGCTCTTACGGTGTTGGCCGAGAACCTGCCCTGCCGAACGCTCCGAGGGAGATAGAGTCAATTTTCCAAAACGAGAAGTGCCAAATTTTCTGGAACTACGATTTTCGAAAGCAGTCTCCGTTGCGCACTCGATTCCTGACATTGTTCTCCAAGACTTCGAGGTATCAAGAACTCAAAAGGAAGCTGTAGCGACTGTACGCCAAATATTCGTGTAAAGTGATTGTCCTTGTGATCGGTGCTCTCGGAGCAGTTTTTATTTATATGTGTAACTTCTGGGAGCTCAAAAATCATCGGAACTCATATCTTATCATCCTGTTTGAATTTTGACAGGAAGAGTTTAAATTCTCGCGCCATTTCCAAAAGAAAAAGGCTGCCAACATCTTTAAAGAACGAACTTCGATTATAAATACGCTGGAATAATTCTTTGTTTCTGGACTGATCAAGAAAGGTTTCAGGAACATCTTTGAGACCTCACCATCTGGTTTGGAATCTAGTTTATATCTCAACTCTGCAAAAGTTTCGTTGGTTTATTGCATCCGTTAGGATGGGAACTCTGCAGCTTAGGCTCGGAGGTGGAACATGGCTTGTATTTGGCCCCAAGCTAAATCCTAAAATCTAAGGGCGATATGTCAGGAAAGTAGATCAAGTCCGTGGATATTCCTAGAGATGAACTCCAGCGGAATTTTGCTAGCTACCTTTCTGTCGTCTACTTGCTCTCGCGACCTTTAAGGCCTAGTCAAACGCGCGCAACTGATCAATATTAAGAGACGACATCCATAAGCTTTGCCAGGAATCGCTCTCTTTGCGCGCCATGACTTCCTGATGGAAAGATCTGTTTCGAATGTACGGATTCTTGTTCTCGAGATATTGAAGCTGCCCACCCACTTCTATCTTGGAAGTCTTCCCCAGGATTTTTACTTCACCTGGGAATTGCCTTTTTTTGGATTGAATCCAAAACGAAAATATCCTCTGAAACGATTCAGTGCTTAAGCATTTTTGTCCATTTCATAACAAGACCTCTAGTCACGTGCTTCGGAATAAAAATGAAAAATTGCTCTTTGTAAGAATTTGGCTCTCAAAGCCGCTTTGGAATATATCGAAATGAATTATATTCTATAGAAGTGTTGGGGCGATTTTCCTACGAATTATTAGTTTATCATTGAGTTAAGATATGATTCAGGGACTTAAAGAGTAAAATTCAGTTTGTTTTCCATTTTCATTTTTGAGTGATATCAATAGTGCTTGATTATATGTCCCCATTCTTGAATTGATAATGTTTGCTGATTTTCGACCCCTCTTGTTATGCTGATATTATTTTAGCATTATTTTATACAGTTTTTTTTTCAATTTACGTTGATTGTACTGATAATGCTTTTCACTTGGCAGAAGAATAGGGTCCAAGGTCTAGTAAATAATGGTTTTCATTTTAAAAGTTTGTTCTGACTCAGAATATATCGTAGTTTTACACGCATTGTGAATGTCAACTCTGAAGATTTCACGGGTAATATTATTGTGATTAGCACATACAGCAGTGCGTATATTTTAAATTTTTCATTCGCCCTTTACGAAGTCTACGCAGGAAAAATCAAGATGCGTGTCAGCAGTCTGCTTCTTTCAACCGCAGCTTTGCTGAATTTTAATGGTCAGTGAACCCAGTATAATATAAAACTCAGTATAAAATTAAAAAGCCGTAAATCGTCATAGCTACCAATAAAAACGTAACCCACCATCTTTGTTCATGAAAATTCAACTTACGATTAGCGTCAATATTGGCGTTATTCGCTATTGTCAATGGGAAACGTGGCTTAAATTTCTATCACTGGTAGCCATGACGAGTTAATGATCTTGAATAGGAGAAAATGAAATAATTGATATTCCCAGAATAAAAAATTCTGAAATTCTAAGCTACAATTGAAAATACGTAATAATTATTGAACCCTTTTGAATTAAATGATGGTCTTACTGAAAATTGGACTGCTTTATTTTTTGTGGGGGAGGGCCGTACTTTTTTGCATAAATCCTAATTGTAACATATGCTTTCATGAAAAATACCTTCTTATGACCTGCTAACTATATTTGAATGAAGAATTTTCATGTTTTGAATGGTTTCTTGTTACAAGCCCCTTTTGAAAACTAGATTTACTATTTCATCTGGAAATTAGCGTGTAGCAACGAACAACGTCACCTTCTAGACGGGCGTCTTTCAGGGCGACACTTTCTGAGTCTCTGATCTTTAGAATCACACTTCTGCCACTATCTCTCGCGCTGCAGCATTCTCTTGGGCTCCTCTGCGGTAATACTAATCATCGCGAACATAAGGTCACTCACGTATTTTATATGGATTACCTCAAGATCCGTGCTTTGAGTGCAAGCTAACTTCAACGTGCTTTAAAAATCGCTTAGGGGTACAGAGGATGGGTGGGTGGCTGTCACAAAAGTGTGCGAGTGGGGGGGGGGGGGGGTAAAGGGGAACTGGCTAGGGAACGAGCTGCTCTGTGACATGTTGCTCACAGCTCAGTGGTTGGCCTGGATACGAGCAGCAGGAGCAGCGGGGGCTGGGATAGACCTGACGGGTAGGACCTGGTTGTGCTACTGGAGTAAGGCGTCGGGAAGAGCCGCATTTGGCTTCTCTTTTGTCGACTGCTCGGTGGAAACAGGTAGATGCGCTTGGTGCCCTGTGGCCCCATAAAATGCTGCTAGGCATGAAAGCCGTCCATTTAGGACAAAGCCAATGATGGTTAGATCCTCCGCCATGGTGGACAGAGGTAAACTTTCCCGAGGTACAAAAAATGGGGAAAGGGGCGAATCCCTACGAGACCCGAAGAGAAGTTTGGTGATGAAGTGAATATACGCGGCATATTACGATGCTGGATAGAATAATGATGAGTGAGGAGAGTGGTTGCGTGGACGGCAGTGCTGGACCTTCGAGTCCCGGGAAGGAAAATTGAAATTAATCGGAACGAAAGGTAGCAGTCGAAAAGGAGATAATTGTGGTGAGAAACTAATCGAGAGGAACTGCGAAGTAGTGTGCTTACTGCGTTTGAAAATGGCGATAGTAGTGACGCCTGTCACTTGTCGATTATTGCTGAGAAAATCAAACTTACGACTTTTGGCACAAGACTTTATTTCTAGGAGAGCAGAGCGGATGCTGCTGCTCCTCGTAACTGTTTATACGCAACTGACCTTCGTTGCGCGTTCTGGCCGCTCACAGGCGGCTGCCTCAGTGTCGAGTGTCTCGTCGAGTGCTAGAGTCCGTACGAAGTTAGAAGCTGTTTTAATATTAAATGCTAACATCTAATATTACTTCTTCATATAAAATGAAATGGTGAAATCAAATTACAAATCTAATTATTGAAAAAGAAAAACTGTTTCAAACAAATATCACGAATTGCTGAAAAGATAATTTTAATAATTATTTAAAACTCATTATAGACATAATTACTTGAGAATGATTCTGAATCCTAAAGGAAAATAAAAATGCTATTCTAAAAACATATATATTTATGGCTAGCTTATATTCATATAAAATTAGGGAGAAAACCCGTCCAGGTTGTTTTGAACAGAACGTCAAAATAGTCGTCCTTCCTTGAATTATTACTAGTATTACTGCCACTTTTCCACACTATGGTGCCCTTGAGGCATTCGATCTTCAGGCAAATTTTGGTTTTTGTTTTAAAAATAATGAGGGGAAATGTCTTTCGAAATAATTTCGAAAAAGGTTTCTGCTGATTGAGATCCGCGGCTGGCACCACTCGTGGGGCGAGAGGAAACAAGAGTTAGATGGAAGGAAGGATAGAGAGATGCGCGAGTGAGAGGAAGGGAGATAGAGACTCGGCCAGGCGACGAACATATTACGGCAGCATGCTACTGTGGAATTTCCCGCGCCCTTGATGGGAGGAAAAGTAGAAAAGTATCAGGGTGACTTTCGGAAGAAAAGTTAAGGATGGCTCTCGGTCGACAATTTGTCTTTTCTAGTGAAGTTCTCTACCGGTCCATTGGCCGACAACAAACTCCACCCCTTCCCGGATTGCTTACCCCTTTTTTTAAATACATATATATATTTTTTGTAAGCCTCCCGCGGCTTATCCTGATTTTCGTTCAAATCCTAAATAAACCGAGATTTTTATAAAGTGGTACCTGGCGGCAACCACTGGCCCTAATTCTCTCCAAGGGTGCCTCTCGACGGGCCCCTTGCATTATATCTAAGCTAAATGTGGTAAATTGATGTCGCCTTATATAAACCTGCTTCCTCTTCTATGTGCGCTTCCGTCGGGGTGAGTAGTGTCGTGCGTCCCGGTAAGCGACTGGCTCCTGTCATCGTAGGTTGTAGGGCCTCCAGGCGTAATCGGGGCGTGCCCGGTGCTGGCTGTAAGGTGGTGTGAAAGGGCCCGGGTGGGCGCGTCTGGTAGTGATTGCGAGTCACTTTTGGCACTCGAGTCCGTGTCATCGCTTCCCTCATCGATTTTTCGGGCGGAATTCTTGTGTGCAGGTTGTGATACTGCATCATCAGCCTCCTCATTGCTGCGGACGGCCTCGTCACTGACGCTTTCGGCAATTTTTAGCCCCACCTCCTGGACGGGCTGATGAATGATTGACAGAGCTTTTGCCCATTCAATCATCAAGGCCCGTGCTAGCGCTGGGATAAACGCGCTGTAATGGACCTTTAAAGCAACGCCATATTTGAGGGCCCAATAGACTTCACCCCAAATGTGGTCTAAGATCTGATAAGGGGCGAGACATTTAGGTGCCAATTTGTCATTGAACCCGGCCACTTTGCTGGACAGCTGGTGGTAAATTGAGGGCCATAGTCACTGAGGATCTGACGTGGGCACCCATAACGACAAAATACCTCTTCTAGCATTATTTTTGTTGTTCGTGGGGCACAAGACCCTGGAAGTGAAAAGGCTTCCACCCAGCATGTAAACAAGTCGGTCACGAGCAATATAAAACTGTCGCATCGATTCTATCGTGGGTGAGGACCCATTAGGTCGACAGCGAATACTTCCGATGCTCTTCAGGCTGCTAGAGGGCGCTGATTGGCAGGATCCGACCACATAGCGTCGGACCTTTCGGTTCATTCACGACCAGAAACAGAACGGTTTGATCACTTATATGATTTCGTAGCTGCCGGGGTGTCCCGCGAGATCAGCATCATAATAGCCCCACAAAATGTGCGGTCTTAATGTGGCGGGCACCTGTAGCCTACACTGTTTGACGATTTCCTCCTGTTATCAAAAACCTTCCTGGGTCAACCGGTTTCGGTGAAAGAAAATCTCTTCTTTGAGCGTGCTGGGGCACGAATTTTGCGGTTCTCGCTACCGAAGAGCGTCCTTCGTAATCGTGGGATCTTCTTGTTGTTCCTCGAAGACTTCTTCAAACAAAGGTGGTGGTGCCATAGCCTCAATGGCACTGAGCACGGGTACAGGTGCTACAGCTGGAGCGTTTGCAGTACGCGACGTTAGAAACATTTGTTGCAAATCTGATTCGCCGGGTGTCATCTCGTTCGGATTCGGATAACGGGAAAGTGCGTCTGGCAGTTCGTTTTCCCTGCCAGGGACGTGTTCAATTTTGAAATTGAATTCACTCAGAAGGATGTGCCAGCGATGAAGTTTACCTCGAGTGTCCTTACGAGAGGTGTCTGGATTCTATTTGGTAGAATTTGGCACTGGCGAACGATACGATGCGGCCTTGTCCATCATGGTCCTCCTGCATAAGCACTTCCCCCATTCCCTTCGCCCTCGCATCTGTCTGATGGACAAAGTTTAAAGTCGGATCCGCCCGACTGAGGTTTGCGGGGTTTTGGAATGCGAACTTGGCGAGTTCGAACTTCTCTTGTAATTCGGCAGTCCATTTAAAAGGACACTTCCGGGAAAATGGATTGGTGAAGGGAGCTAGTATTTCCGAGGAGTTTGAAATATACTCCTTGACCCAATTACAAAGCCCGTTAAATGAGCGATAAATGATAATTTCGATTTCGGGATGGATGAGCATCCCGGATCGCCTCAATGGGCGATATTTGGTTTGAACGGTATTGCCGGCTGTACCAATAAGGTGTCCCAGATAAGGGAGCGTAGTTTTTCCGATACTACATTTTTTTCGCGCAACAGTGAGGCCGCGAATGGATAGGCGCTCAAAGACGAGGCCAATGTGCTTGATCCAAAGGGCACCACACGCAATTGATACTGGCCACCCTCAGGCGTTCAAAAAGCCATGTACTGGCGGGATTCAGAAGCCATGGGTATTTGCCAATACCGTCGACGGTTTGGTCGTTAAAGCGATGGTAATCAAAGCAAAAACAGTACTCCTCGTCTTTCTTGTCGGAGACGACCACGGCGGATCTGAAGGGGGAGGCGGTGTATTCTATTATTCCGTTTCTGACGGCGGCATGGACGTCAATCAGGTCCAGGATTTTTTGAGAGAGATTGAGGGAAGCTGTGCTCGATCTCTACTTCGTAGATAACAGATACATATTCATAGGTCTAAGCGAGAGGGCCTAAAAAGACACGCTGACTTCCTTGTGCACCGATAAAAATGCACTCATGGCATACTGCTAGGATCTGAATACAGGGCGCTCAGGCCTGGGATGTGCCAGGTGCGGCGAGGGCGGCTGGAGCCTCTTCTTCGGCCTTCCGAGCTTGCCAGTTTCTCGGAACGGATTCGTTTTTTCTGGCCTTGATTACAGGGCAATCCCTGTGAAAGTGCCTATCTGGGCAGTTGTGGCACTAAGGAGGTGACGATGACGCAGACACGTCCTGAGTTGCCGATTGAGAGTGAGTGGCTAGCGTGGACTTGCTTTGTGATGAGTCTCGAGGTATCTTCCGCAGGTTTCCTTCCGCCTCATTGGTTTCTGCTTGAACAGCGCGTTCAATCAGATCTTCGAAAGAATTAATAGTCGTCGCGCTAAAAACCTTTTTAATGGATTGCTTCACGGATTCGAGCATTAGGCCTACTGCTTAATCCTCCGAAGCTTGCGGAAGAAGTCGAAGCGCGAGGAGGTAATTTTTTTATAAAAAGACCCCAACGGCTTCTTTGTCTTCTTGCTTAGGGGCGTAAAGTTTCAGGTGGAGTTTGTTCGATGCTGAAACTCCGGCAAAATTTTGGATTAATAGGTTCCTAAATTTGGCCCAGGGCAGGAACAGGTTGCGGTATACAATCTGTGTGACGTTTTATTTTTCTCCGTTCAGTTTCGATGATATGGGGGTAACGTATTCACTTATATAGGAAAATTACAAAACTTTAATTGTTTATTGTTACAGAACTAAATGCTATGAAATATAAAGGAGGAAGTTCAACCCGACCAATTCTTGGCCCACGTGAAGTTACTATTCCTTATCTTAAAGGGAAAATTATTAAGGGCTATGTAGATCCTACTAGAAGATTCCTGATTCACGCTGAATTTTCTGATGACCAAATTATTCCAGATGAAGAATACCTAAGAACCAATATTGTTGCCACCATGGCCGATGCTAGACGGAACTTGAAGTTTGTGGTATATGTACACGTCGATGGAAGATTTTTGGCAGTGCGTGAACCGAACCCAAGTGGTAAATGAATATGATACGTGATTTTTATTATACAGTGAACTTTCACTTATTCCAAGGCTCACTTATTCGAAAAATTTCACGTTGGAATATTCCAAGTGGCGAAGCCCCTTCACCTCCCACCACTCTCCCTGTACGGTCTTAGCCGCTTCAGTAGCTGACCAATCAAAAGGAGGGCCGAGAAGCGCAAATGCGCAAATGCCAATGCGAGGACGCACACATGCTTATAGCGCGCACTTCGATACAAGGCAGGGTAGACTCGAGGTAGAGGTGGGGCCCCTGGAGACTTGGAATATCGGAATGTTTTCGTTTCGCCGCCCCTGGAATAAATAAAAGTTCACTGAAAGTAGGATCTAAGGCACATCAGGACAGATGCACTGGCTAGGTGGAACTAAATCGAGTTTTTTGCAAAATTATTGTTAACGTTAAATTCTAATGTGTAATTTCGGACAAATGGGATGAATTGGGACACCCCTAAAATACCTAAATTAATACGATAAATTACTTTAAACTGTTCCAAGAATCTAGAATCAGTTCAAGTCACTCATTTTATTGACAAAATTGACGAAACTGACAAA
>CAKNWT010274554.1:0-24228 GCA_932066315.1 Andricus coriarius
ACAAAAAATATGCCCGCTGCGCGGGCACATTCTCATTGCGCGCTGCGCGCGCGGCTCGCTTCGCTCGCAAGTTTGAGCGCGCCTAGGGCGCGCGACTGTTGGTTCTCGCGCTTCGCGCTCGAGAATGTATTCATCTCGCGCTTCGCGCTCGATAATAATATATTTCCCTCGCGCTACGCGCTCGGTCTTTGTATTTTCCACACATTTGTGCACAGACCTTTTAAAATTAAACGTTAAAACTTTAACAACTGTAATTTGATGATTGTGAATTCTCTTTTGTTAAAGCTCCTTCGGCTTTAACGAACAGATTCTTATCACGCATCTCGTGCTTCGCACACTATGTTGTCAAAAATCTGGTACTGGCACTGCTTATTCAGATATTGCAAAATAATGTACAATTTTTATTTTTCATCATGACATTAAAATTTTCTCCTTACATTGCACTAATTTGTATTCTCAGCTGCCCTGAAAATGCGCCCAGTTTGAGCGCGCAAATCAAAAACTGTGATTCAAACCCCTCATAAACTACAATCATAAAGTGAAATTAAACATTTTTTTTTTCAATTTGACTTTATAGAGGGTTCTCAAAGCACCTACGGCCTTGACGATTACATTCTCATTGCGATACTCGCGCTTCGTGCTTAACAACTAGGTTATACAGATGATTGCTTTTGGAAAAATATGTTATCGAGCGCCAAGCGCGAGAACCAACAGTCGTGCGCCCTAGGCGCGCTGAAACTTGCGAGCGAAGCGAGCCGCGCACATAGCGCGCTATGAGAATGTGCCCTCGCGGCGGGCAGATTTTTTTTATTTTTAATGTTTTTTTTACGATTAAAACAAAAACCAAGCGTCTTATCCAAAAATTGTTAATAAACAATTTTTATCTGTTTTTGGATGAGCAACTTTAGTCTATTCATTTTTTTCTCATAGCTTGTGTCGTTTGTCCAAAAATTTAATTTTTTGATTTTTAATGTTGTTTTCACGAATAAACCAAAAACTACGAATCCTATCAAAAAGTAATTAATAACAAACTTGTAGATCTTTTTTAGGTGCACAACTTTTATTTCTTCATCTTTTTTTGTATCTTGCATAGTTTGACGGAAAAATGGAGTTTTTGATTATTTATTATTTTTAGTGCGATCAAAATTTGAATTTTTGATTTTTCAAAAAAATTCAAAAAGTTCTTATGATAATCTTGTACGGCTTTCAAAAAGAAACGTTTTCCTCTTCTTGAGCTTTTTTCATATCGTGCGTTGTTCGGCTTAAAATGTTAATTTTCGTTTGTTTTTTTGGATTTTGAAAATGCTATAACTCTGACAATTTTGATTTTATCTAAAAATGTCATTAGGATAAATGATTTGTCTTTTTGCATAATACTAACAAGCGTACATAAAATTTTCAAATCTTGAAAAAAAGTGGTCTCAAAAATTTTCAAAATGTGCTCACTTTTTGAATTTTGATCCAAAATATCTGGTTAACGAACTTGACCTTCATTTTGGGGCCCTTAAAAAGTTTATCAAAGGCTGACTCGATTCGACAAATCCTTCAAAAGTTAGCGAGTCCACAAAATTCAGGTAACCATACATACAGACAGACATACAGACAGACATACAGACAGACAGACACCGACAAAATTTTATGATTTTCGGAATCTGTGAGTGCCGAAACGTAAAGATCCGTTAAAAACCAGACATCGAAAATTTGGACGAATACATTACACTCTCATGAATGAGAATGTAAAAAATGTCTACCAAGTACAAGTAAGAACCACCCTAGTACTCACGTATTGTGAATTGCGCCATTGCAATTGAATCCTGAGGTCATTTAAATGCACATATTGCAGCCAGTAAAAATGCCAAGCAATTATGAACGTCAAGTGCGAATGGCGGAAATGAGTTCAGAAGGAAGTGTTATGTAGGATTTAACATTGAAATGGCCCCGGTGATTAATTTCAAATGGGAATCACTTTTTATAATAGCAAATTGCTATTTTTATTGTCAAATTATAGGCTTTGACCTATTCTTATTCTTGATTTCAATTTATATTTATAAATTAATTATCAATTTTTTATCAATAGTAAGATGACGTTAAGGGTGAACATCTAAAAGTTGACATTCTCATGTCCCTGGTATATTTTAGGCTGCTTATGTTTTGAGGAATAAATTTCTTAATTACAAGGTTTTATTAAGAGGGATATTTTTAAACATTTTATAGAGTTGGAATATACGACATTTTTTTTCTAAATTGGAAGAAGCTATTTTTCTTTTTAGCATTTTTATTGAGTTAAAGGGCGAAACTTTTCATTTTCAATGGTCTTTTTCTGAATTGGAAAAGAGATATATTCTATTTTTAACATTCTTATCAAAGTGAGTTGAAAGGGAGGATTATTTTTAATTCAGGGCATTGAAAATGATAGGGTAGATTTATATTTTTTAACCAGAAATCTTTTAACTGTTCAATTTAAAAAAGTTTAAAACTAAAACCTTTGCAGTTTAATGGAATTTAATTTTAAATTGTTCAGTTGGAAAGTGTTTGAAGCTTCCATTTTATGTGTGTAAATCATTTTGATCGTTTGAATGAAAATTTCTGAATAAAAATTTTCAATCTTTAATTGTGAAAGTTGAAAATTCAAAACAGTTATACTTTTAATGCTTACAATTGCAGTTCAGTTTCGATTACTTCAAATTAATTTTATTTCAACGACTGTGAAACATTTTAGCAAACCGGGAAATGAGTGGGAATTTTTGTCCCTCTATTAAAACGGCTACCCTGGTTAAATTATAAATTGCTAAATTTTAAATTCTTGAATTTAACATTATTTAGTTATTCGATTTGGTGAAAATCAAATACTTGACAATATCATCTCCCTCGAATATTATACTCGCGTGTTTAGAGGAATACATTTTTTAATTACAAGGTTTTATTAAGCGTACTTTCTCAAATAATATCCTATCTGCCAATTATTTTTACATTATTTCATATCAAAATAAATTCGATTCATTGTGAGTAAATGTCACCCGGTAATTTGTTACTGACTAGCTTTTTCACATTTATGGCATCATACCTTTTAAAAAAAGCTTAAGATATGATTGTTAAATATACTTATTTTTTCAGAAATAATTGCAGAATTACAAAATAAAGTTTTTTTCTTATCCTCAATTATAGTTTCAGAGTTATAATCACTTTTTAAATGTCCCTGAGTATTTATGTCATCCAGTAACAAAACAGTTTTTCAGTATTTTTATGACTTCAAACTTCAATTTCCACATTTAAATTGATTAATAATTGAGGATTATTCAGTATCCCTCAATACGTGAACATTTGATTACATTTTAAGTGCTTTATTTGACCTAAATTGCCGATTAAGAAGTCCGAAAATGATCGTACAACATATTTGTTGTCAGCCAGCAACACGGTTTCATTATTAGAAGAAACATATTTTGGAGGGGACTTTATGCAAAAAACAATAATAAAAATATCTACTTCTTACCTGAAAACACTTTACTGATAGGTTAATCCAGACTAAATAGACTCCTTAAAATAATGAAAATTTTATTGCATAATGTTGTCATCCGGTAACTCAAAAGTAATTTGCAGCAAATGAAGTTAGTTAAAAACCGGAAAATAATCGAGATTCCCCTTAATTTTGAATTTAAAAATGTTTTTAAATACATTTAAACTAATACTTTACTTTTATTGTAATGGTTTGTAACATTAACATGATTTTCAAATATATCATCTTAATAAACAAACAGAAAAATATGAAAATAATTGATTTTTTATTAAAATTAATCTATATAATTAACTTCCAATTCAAAAATATGACGAAAATAAGAATTATTAGGATAAATAAGACCCGTGACATTCCATGAAATCTAATCATATTTCCTTAAATCCTGGAAGGAGATATAAAATCGTTCCATATATTCACAAATTCCAGGAGAATTTTTAAAACTGCATTCAAATTTGTTAAAATACCTTAAAATCATTAAATCTGTGGAAAATTCCTTGGAATCTTTAATATTCTTTGAATATCTTTGAAATTTATTGAAAATACCTTGGGATCGTTTTAAATATTTTAAAATCTGTACAAAATTAAAAATCTTGGGAAATACCTTAAAATATTTGAAAATCTCTTCAAATCTCCGATTTCCTTGGAAATCCCTCAATTCTTGTGAATAAATTCTTTATCATCCTTAAAATTATTATAAAATCCCATGAAATTATATGAAATCTGACGATATGCCTCGAAATATATATGAACTCCTTTAAAATCCTTTAAGAATATTAAAATCCTCGGAAATCTCATAAAGTCTCTTAAATTTCATTAAGGATCCTTTGAAATATTTGGAAATGTTGAAAATTTTCTGAAATATATTTGAATCCTTTAAAATATCCTAAAATATTCTAAATTCAACATGAAATCATTGTAAATCTTCTCAGATTCAAGGAAATTCTTTAAAACAGTATGGATTTTTTGAAATCCTGTGAAATCGCCTGAAATATATGAAAATCTCTTCGAAACCTTGAAATCCTATAAAAACCCTTGATTCATGTGAAATTATTTAAAATTTATAGAAATATTATGAAATATTTTGAAATTATTGTAGTCCCATAAAAATCATCTAATGACACCCACATAAAGTGTTTCCTTTGGTATCAAAATTACCCCTAATTTTTGGCAGAATTTAGAAAAAATATTTAGGAGTCCCCCAAGCCAGTGTTTGAAAATCAAATGCTTATTTTATTTCAATAGTCAATATAGCAATATACTATTTTTACTCAAATACATATCTCAGATTGTTGGCAGCTTTTCCAAAAAAAAATTAGCGTTTTATTTTTTTAACCGGCTTGCGGAACCCCTAAATACTTTTTTAAAACCCTGTGAAAATTCTGAAGTAGAAAATACACAAACAAGAACTCTTAAAATTAAAGCAACATTTCATTTACAAAAACCGACTTGGGGGTCCCTTAAATATTTTTTTTTAATTCTGGCAAAAATCAGGGGTTTTTTTAAATTAAAGAAACTCTTTGTAGGAGTGTCAATTTGAGAAAAAAAGCCTTTTTTGGACCACCTTAATGTTCATAATTGAAAGCCGTTGTAATCCTCGAATGCTTTAATTATCTACGTTCATTATTCAAATTGTGCTTCGTTAAGAATGATTTAAACGAGTTAATGGCTTAGAAAAAAGACTTCTTCTTAATAATATTCATCGTCTTTAAAATCCGATTAGCAATTTTCGTCCGTGTCGTCTTGTTTGACTCGGTTGCTATAGCATTTCGGCCCTTGTTTAACACATTATCGACTTAAGAAAAGGACAGAAGACGCTGCAGAAGACATTTGCTTCCGTTCCAGTTAATTAGCATCGTTTCGGACCCCGACGTGGCTTAAATTTTAAACTCGGCTTGTGTCTGAAATTGCGCGAACTCGTTAGTCACAATATCGGTTAAAAGTTAAACGTTGCTAATTACGAATTAGAAAAAGTTATCTTGATTTAAGAATAACCAGGTTTTATATTAAATACCTCACTTAGGCTCTAACCCATACTTTAATCTAAAAATTTACTTCTCTAAAGAAACAATTATCCTTTCTTTGGAAAAATCATTCCAAATTGTACGTTTTAAAGTAAATTAAAAAAAAAACAATGACAAAGAGGGCAAATCTGAGGGGCAGCATACGTCAGAGATAACAGGATCTGCAAGTGGTCGTTCGATTTTGATATGAAACTTGATGAAATTATGTGTTATATAAGGGACATTTCTTGCCTAAAGGATTTTAAAACAATGTTCAAAATAACGGGAGTTACGGCATGTTGCATTTTGGCATCAAATTTTTTTGATATATCGATATTTCTGAAATTGCTACACGAATTTTAATGATACTTGGAGATCTTGTAGACAAGAATATGCGCTTTAATATCATAATGCGGAAAAAAATGTTTTCAAAATTTTGACCAACAAAAGTCCAAACAATTTTTGAATTCAATTTCTTGTCAATATTGCATCTTTTTATTTTTTTTATACTTAGAATATACAAATTCCTTATAATTTCACCTTTCACTTAACAAAAACAGTTATGGCGACTTCTGATTCTGCAATCAAATTTAGACCTATTCATAAAAAAATGCTCGAAATGCGCATTTGTTTATAAAAATTGTTCAAATAATGAATTTTCTTTTGCTATTCGAAAAATGTGATAGCAACCTATCTTTGGAAAGACATTTCTAGTTGATTCCGGAAAAAAGTTAAGCTTATTCATGTAAAAATTGTGGAAATGTCTATTGGACTACCAAAATTATTTAAATAATTGCTAAATAGCAGGAATTCTTAACTAGTTTTAATCGCACATTAATATCTTCCATATTTTATATAAAATCTATGGATTAATTAATTTGTTTGGAACATTATAAACCATATCTTGCTTACTCTAACCTACTGGAAATTATTTTTAGTTAGTTAGTACATTGATTTATGTCCATTTTAAATAAACTTGAAAGTCTTCAAACAAATGGTATTACTGGGAAGTTAGACAAAAAAAGTTTAAACTTTGTTTTAAAATAACAAATTTTGCTTTAGTGGGAATGAATTATCCGTAGTTACTCGTGGAAGAGTTACCTGAAAGACTTACATTGTTCGGACTTTTTTTTTTGTAAAAATTTTCAAAACATTCTTTCTCTGCATTATGATATTCAAGCGTATACTTTCGTCTATAATATCTCCAATTTCCATTAAATTTTGTTAAAGTTGTTTTTAGTTTACTGGCCCATATGATCCTAACTAATAATTTCCACATTGAAAAGTGTTCAAGCTGAAGGCCTAATGAGAGTTGTGTAATTAAAAATTGAAATCATAACCATCAGTCTATCATTTTAGATATTATAAGTATTTTTTTGATAAGGATCATTTAGTAATCTTTAAAAAAATTTAATTGGTTAGAATAGATCAATTTTCCTTGACTTCAAACACAAATTTTGTGGTGAGAGTTGCATTTTAATTAAGTGGCAAAGGTATGAAAAAAATGTGTCTCACGAATATTTAGTATCTTAATTTAGTGCTGGCTTAACTTAGTAAATAGTAATATTTACTCGGGTAACAAGAATGTGTTTGAGAATACTCAACACTTCTGGGATGATTTACAAACCTCCGAATATTTAAAAGCCTGTCAAACATTGATTTAATTCAGTGTTTCTGAGGAATCAAGTATTGGAAATACTGAAAATACTTTTACACAATGCGTTTTTAATTTTGGAAATACCTGTTGAACGTACCAGTGTCGTTATTGATTACATTCTATGAATTTTTTATCGATGATAAGATAACACTATTAGGTTAACTGTTTCTAAAATCTTGTATCAAACAAACCGGAAATGCTAAAGGTTTCTAATAGAGCTGAACTTGAAGCCTGATGCATGTACTATGGTCCTATGTTTTCAAAAATGACCTTATGTTTTTTTTAAGTTTTTTCACGTGCGCAATATGATTTATTTTTTATTTTTATGTAATATTGAACATTAAACTTTGAATATCTCCGAAAAT
Source organism: Andricus coriarius (assembly GCA_932066315.1). Taxonomy (NCBI): domain Eukaryota; kingdom Metazoa; phylum Arthropoda; class Insecta; order Hymenoptera; family Cynipidae; genus Andricus; species Andricus coriarius. The sequence continues at coordinate 7,537 of CAKNWT010274554.1, forward strand.
ATTGATGCTACGAAAAAAAGAATATTATTTTTAGAATCAGAGCTTTAAAATACATAAAGAAATACCATGAGAATTGAGTAGACACGAATTTTATAAAATTTTGTAACTTAGTGGTAAAATTTTGGTAAATAAAAAAAATGTGTAAGACTAGTTGACAAAATTTTGTTTATCATCAATATTGATGGGCCTTTTTAATATGTTTTACCGTAGAATACGAACCTGAAGGCATACATTTTCTATCTTTTCGCGTTTTTCAAAAAAACAGGTTTAAAACGTTTTATGTAGTATTGAACGTTAAATCTTGATTATCTCCAAAAATATTGATGCTATGAAAAAAAGAGGGTTAGTTTTAGAATCAGCGCTTCATAATACATTTAGTTATACAATATGTATAACTTGGTGCAATGCAAAGATCTACAGTGTAATTTCCTGTGAATATGACTAATTTATTTACATTTAAATGTCACTGCCAAGGTCACTCTAGGTACCTTTGGTAGTAGAAAACCCGACTGGAATAACGAGCATTGCATTTTTTGTAGCTACCGGTTCGATAAGGAAATGCAAATCGACTGGGATTATTAAAATAGAATCAAATTCAGTGCTCTGTGCAATCTGTTCGATTCTAAACAAATGTAAGAACAATTTTTCCGGTTATGTAAATTTGAATATTTTAGTCAAAACTTAACAATTGATGATTTGAAGCATGTAAAACTGAACTTTTATAGAATTCATAGTAGAATACAATTATTCGAAATTTAAAATTATAACATTTAAAATTGAACAATTTTAAATACATCCGAATTTCAAGGCCTTTAAAATTATACAGGATTCCAAAATAAAACGTCCTACATTTTTTAATTAATTTAAACGTTCAAAAATATGTTTTCAAATTTAAAGAACTAAAAATTTTACAATCATTTTAAATTGAGAGCCTTAATAATTAAAAAGTAGCCCTAATAGTTGAAATTTTAAAAATGAAAAACGTTCCCAGTCGAATAATTTCAAATTCAGGTAATAAACATTATGCACTGATTAGCATTACTGAATTTTCCCTAACTTTTGCCCTAAACGAGCTGAAAAATGGGTAACGATAGATGCAGTTCTCAAACATTGAGGGAAAATGTCAAATCTTCACATTAAACCATGCACATTTTTTTAGACTATTTTTTTTAAATGTCGCATATCGCATGGTTTTTGTTTTGATCGGAAAAAGTAATTATAAAAATTAAAATATGGCCGCAGAGCGGGCACATTCTCAACGCGCACAGCTTGCTTCGCTCGCAAGTTTGAGCGCGCCTAGGGAGCGCGTCTGTTGGTTCTCGTGCTTCGCGCTCCAGAATACAGTCAACTTCCTTTCATTCTACAGATCGCCTATTCTACAGTTCACCTATTCTGCATCCCCTATACACGTGAATAGTGGCTGACCAATTAAAAAAAGAGGCCCGAAGAGCGGGAAGCCTTGAATTGAATATTTTAGTATGACGTCATGGGAATGCAGACAACTTTTTCGAGAAAACATGCTAACGTTAAAGGAATTCAGATTGATTTGATCAGAACCGGGTACTCTAAGCTCAAATTTTAGATAAGTTGATTGTATTTCGCGAAACACTTGAAACACTTGAGAAATATTACTCTTCAGACCTTTATCACTTACCTTTACGTTTAGAATATTTTCTCTAAGAAGGCGTATGCAGTTGCAGTATCGTGTCCTACAATTCCTGACGGCTGACATTGCCACTATCCTAGCATTATACTCTTGAAAACTACTATTATTCAGACCTTTATAACTTACTTAATTTTACGTTTAGAGAACTTTCTCCAAAAAGTTGCCTGCACTCCCATGTCATGAACTATGCATTTCCTGACATTTCGACCGATCGACGTCATGTTACAAAACTCACAATGCCGCGAAATATTGAGTTGTTTTTTGATTCTATAACATATATTGATTTTTAGTTGGCTATAGGAAATACTATATTTTTTACGTCGTGCGTCAACAAAAACACAGGCCAACGGACCGCGACTTTTTCAAGTGCGCGATAAGCCGGGAGTTTAGACGGTCCCGGTCCAGGACCGTCTGAAACGTTTCCACTTTCAATGCATCATATTGCGCTATATACTCGACTGAGTACTCAAGGGGCCACTCGCCCCTTGAACTGAGAAACTGCGTGGGGCAGCCGTTTTAGGAATGTCGAGTGTATTTATCTGTATTGTTATTGACAGTCTCTATTGATTTCAAATCGACCCGCGCTTTTCCGCACATGCGCAGTTGAAAAACTTGTTTAGAGCAAGCGGAGCGATACAAAAACGGGACAGCCAATGAACGTCGCTTGACCAAAATATCCTGCCCACTCGACTGTATATTTATCTCGCGCTTCGCGCTCAATATTATATTTGCCACACGTTACGCTCTCGGCCTTTGTCCTTCCCTCACATTTATGCACAGACTTTTTAAAAGCAAAGATCAAAGCATCGACAACTGTAATTTTGTGATTGTGAATTCTGTTTTTTTAAAGCTCCTTTGGCTTTAACGAACACTATTATATCAAATGTATATTAAATGTATTTCTGTACCTCGGCCTATTAGGATTGCTTATTTAGACATTTCGAAGTAAACTCCAAATTTTATTTATTATGATTACTCAAATTTTTTCCTTATTTTGCAGTAAATTTTATTCTCAGCTACCCTGAAAGTGTATGTCATTTCAATAAATGAGAGAGAGTCGTCCCTTTAAATCCGGTTAAAACTAGATACTAATCCCCTTCGCACTCTGTCTAATTGCCCCCGACGCTAGACACCTTAGAAACCTGAAAATTTTGTTTAGGAAGTAAAGTGAATTTTCCACTGCAAACTTTTTGATTTCAGACTACACACTTTTAAATCAGGACTGCACAAAGTGTATTGGACTATATGTAACATTTTAGGCCATGCAGTGGCGTGGTGTTGATGCGGTATTCAATATTTATATTATTATTATACCATCAAGCCATTTCCCTTTCGGGGCAGGCGTGACTCGCTCGGTTGGAAAATAATAGTATTGGGAATGAGGTGTAGATGTTTTAGATTGATCTAGAATTTTCGTGTTATTTATTTAAATAACATGTTCGTTCCGCGACACTGATCCGACCCAGGCTGCTGATCAATCTCTGTAGCTATCACCCCAAGCGAAGAGCCTCACAAGTTTGTTATGTGAGGTTCCACACTCGGGCCCATTAGGATCCAAGGTCTTTTGTTTCATGCGTCATTCACTCTACCTTCCACGAAAGACCTCATTGAACCTGATAGAAAAAAAAATCGATGAGAAATAATGCGGTCTTTGTAACGTAAATTCCAGAGTAAAACGCATAGATTTGTCTAATTTTAGCAGGTTCAATAAGGAATTCCTAATAGGCCTCATGGAAACCAATAGACTTCAAAATCTGAAAAATTTATTTTGGCATTCCAGATAGAAGCCAGCCCTATTGGAGTCTGGAAATCCAAGAAGGTTTTGTTTATGTAAAAACCTTATAAAAACCAACAGATGTGGGTACTTTACGAAATCTCAAAACATTTATTTTGGAATTCCAGACAGAAACCAGCACTTTTTCAGTTTGGAAATCACAATTCGTTACACAGTTATGTAAAATCCCAACAGAAACCACTTCATTATGCAATGGGAAATCCAGATTAGTTACAGATATGTAAAGTTCTCTTAGAAACCAGCAGATATTCGATCTGGCAAATTATTTACTAACAGGCAGCCAGATTGAAACTCTTTGAACCTTATAGATCCTCGTACAAGTTCTATCAGGTTCAATGGGGTCTTTCGTGGAGGGTACTCACATTCTACTTATAAACTATTTGTCGCTTCACTTTTCTCTCCTCACATACTTCTCTAGTTAACGTCCATGCATTTTTTTCATGCAGGCTCTTCTGTTTATATGGCTTCTTATTTCTTTTCGAATCAAGGTCTCATACACACATTCTAACCATTCCTTCTGCGGTCTGCCTCTGGGCATACTGCCATTTACTTTACCTTTATACACTCATTTCGTTAGGCGTTCATCTTTCATATTGATTTATATTAATATTTATATTAGGGGAGATCACCCCTAAGTAGATAATGAACCTGCAGTAGATAATCATTAATTAAAAATACTAATTCATGTAAAATAATTAATTTAATTAATAGGGAGGAAAATATAGGTATGTGTTAATATATTAAAGTTAGAATGAATTATTTCACGTACATTTGTGCTTATAATTATCATATGCTATATGTTCATTATTATTAGTGATGCATATCGATCATTAAAAATTTGTTCTAAAATCTCGTTCGATTAAATTGAAACCTTGAACACCATACTCATCACATCGAAACGAACGATCACTCAATCGAGATGATCGTCTCGTCTCGATCGACTTTTTTCATTACAAATTTTTGATCTCCATTAAATTTCAGTTCCATCTAACTATGTTTTAAGCAAATCTCGATTTTGTTCAAAAATGATCGATATGCATCACTAATTATTATCTGCTGTAGGGTTTTATCTCCTACATTATATTAAGTTTAATATTAACATGAATGTCAGATTACTATTAATATATATTAGTACAGAATTAAACGTTTAAATTCAATACTCAATAGCATTTTTTAAGTATTTAAATTTTCCCCTCAATATTTGAAACTTTTGAAGCTTTGAAACGTTTCCAAAGTTTCATGAAATTCTACAACCCTATAATTTGGTTCTCGAATTTTGATTTGATATCTTCCCTCCTCCTGATTCTTGAAGAATTGCGTTGATATATGATCTGAAAAAGGTCTGTTAATGGGAATGTGTCGTATGATAAAGGCTAAAGCGGTGGAATGATGAGGTGAATAGGAGAAAATACCACCTTCTTTGTGAATATATTGAGGAAGAGTTACGACATTTGCCTTCTATCCTCAGTTCGATCGTGTTCGTTCGAGGGGAATTTTCTTTTATGTTCTAAATTCTATTTGAAACTCTTTTCCATTACCAGGGTGAATCAAAATGTTCGAGAAGGTGGAAAAAGTGAACACACTTCCGTCGCAAAATCAATATTCCAGATTTCAGAGAAAGCAGACGGTCGTTATGTCCCAAAGGAGTTTGAAAAATGATGAAGTCTAGACTTGCTCGTAATTTACGTATGACGTGCTGCAACCTCGTAATTTGATTACCATAGCAGTACCGCACTTCAACATAAAAATGTTCCTTCAGATGAAAAATTAATGGACTTACCAATTTTTCAATGTAAGAGCATATTTTATAGTTTCGTTTAAAAAAAGCACTCTTCTCGAATGTGGAAAAAAGAGTCGATAGAATGAAAATGATTTAAAGAGGAGAGTTTAAAAATGCCCGTTCACTCGAATTGAAATAATTTTAATTCGCCACGACACAGCTACCACAAATTCAAGTAAATCTCGTCGAATTATTTTTTAGCTTCTTAAATCGGAATGGCATTTATTGGCTAAGTTATCTGAAATATGAGAAACTTAGCCGGTCGTTCCAATGGTTTCGAATAAAAAATAAATAACAATCATTCAACAAAATTTGCCTGAATCGCTGGTGGTCGTTTGAAATTACTAAATTTATGAGACTGATGACAAATTGCACATGACATTATGAATCAGCATTCTCAAAATCTTAGATTCAATTAATGTCCATTTAATCAATTTTGTCTTGGGGAATCACTAAATTAAATAAGGGGCCATCCATAAATTGTCTAAGAGCTTTTGGTTTGGTGCAGAAGAGGTTCCGGAAAATGTTACGATATGTTGCATATGGAGGGGGGCGTAAATTGATACTGTTACATAACATTTTTAACAAATTAACCCCATAGAAAGTCCATGATTCCCAAATTATGGTATAACGTTAAAGTTTAGTAATTACCATAAAGGATTATAATAGCTTTATAAAGACTTCAATATCGGTAAAATTAGATTAGTATTTTAGCTTTTTTCCATCATTCTGTGAAAAAATATCCATTAAAACAAAGCCTTTTTACAATTTTTGAAATAACTACTGGCCCAAAAATTATTCATATTTCAAACTTTTAGTAAAGAATTTCAGTATTCTACTAAATTGTTGTTGAAAAGATAAACTTAAATAACTTTTTAAAAGAATTAGGAAATTTTTATATTCTCGTTTTATTACATTTTATTAGCATTTATTATGATCGTATCCGTTCCGAAAAATGTTCAGGTTATTTTAGTTCATGTTTAACTCGACGAAAAATCCATAACCACATCTACGGGCTATTATAGTAAATATCACTATTTATCCAAATAATCCGTAGACTTCAGAAAAAATAAATTATATATATTCTTATATTTATACAATTTTAATTTAATTTTAATTTTAATCGGTTTCCAGTTATCTGTAATTTTTATTTGAATGTGAGATTTCATCCCAGCAGGAATTAAAAGCAACTAAATAAATTAATAAGTTTATTTGAGATTTTACATCATGATAAGATGTTCTTAAAAGAGATACACTGAGAAAAAGGATTTTTTGATTCACAGAAAAATAATAAAATATTTATTATCTCTCAGCTTTAATAAAAAATTTTCTTTTATTCACAATGATTTTCTTTATTTTGGAGTTATTTTTGATTACATGAAAAAAAACAAATGTTAAAGAAACGTTTTCTTTAATTTAAACCGAATATTTTTCTGAGTGATTCTGGATTTTTTTAGCCTTTCTGGCATTTTCCCTTTTCGACACTGATCCATTTTGAAGTTATGTACAGTTAAAAATGAGCCAACTTGTTTCATTTTTAATGTCTGAATTAAAGATTCTTCGGTTTTTAATGTGCATAATTTGGAATATCATTTGGATTTTTTTTAAATGTCATTTCATTAATTTGGATAATTTTAAGATCAACACTCAAGAGTTTTCAATACTAAATCTTCGAAATTGAAGAAGTTTTAAATTAAAATCATCAAAATGACAACATTTTTCATTGTGAAACTTGAATTTTTTATCATTTTTTATTGTGATTTTTCAAAATTAAAAGCTCTTCAATTTGAAAGATTTGCATTAAAAGTTCGACAATTTAGAACAGTTAAAAATTCTTTTTCGGGAATATAGAATTGAAAATTGTTCTGAAAATTATCTAATTTTCAAGATTTATATTTTAAATGCACGTAATTCTGAGCGTTTTCTTTATAAATAGTTCAATCTTGAAGAACTACAATGGAAAATACTTCAAGTTAAGCAAATTGGAATTTAAATTTCTTAAATTTTATGATTTAGTATTTACATTTGAAGATTCATTAATTTAGAATAGTTCAATTTTGAAGATTTACAATGAAAAATTCTTAAATTTTAACGAATACAAATTGAAATTTATTCAATTTATTGATTTGCAATTAAAAATCTTTAATTTTCAACAACAAAAATGACAGCGTTGATTCATTTTATCGAAATAAATGTAATTTTTTACATTTGTAACATACATTATGATAATTTAGGTATTTCAGGTAGTAATTACTGAATTTTATGTAATAATACATAGCTGAAAATAGTTTAAGAAAAAAAGTAACACTAAAAAGTAGTAACATTAAAAGTTAAATTGGTCGTTTTCCATTTCGGGAAATAAATAATGTGGTTGACCGATCAACCCTTGGTATGAAAATAACTGATTGCAAAAATAAAATGTAAAAGTGAAAATGTTTTTCTGACGCAAATATGAAGTGTCTTGTCGTTCCGAAATTCGAGGTGAGTATTCAAATATTTTCTATAAGCCTAGTCCGTCCTCTTTTCAAACTCCCCTAATTTTTTGGGATGACTAGATGCAACCAATATTTAACGTGCTTCCTCAATAATAAATGGAATTTTTCATTCCATGAAATAGAAAACAGCCTTGAAAGCGGCAAAAAAAAGAGTAAATGCGACAGAAGAGTGAACACCGTTAATTCGCAGAATTCAATTTCACGATGCATCGATCCGGCGGCTAAAAGGCTCCCCAAAAACTAACCACTGCACTCTTTTTATAGCCAAGCGAAGCAAAGCACGATAGCAATCATCCCGGTTCACATCGAGTCAAATCATGAATGTTTATCGAGTACTTTTTATGGTGAAATGCTTCTTTTAAGGATCATTTCATTATTTAAAGCTCTCGTTTATTTAAATACGCTTTTAAATTACTCAGAAGTTCAATTTTTATTACTTTTTTATTTTAATGTTATTAAATCGATTGCTGCTTTTAAATTCGTACGATTTAAAGTTCAGGTGCATCTGAATTTAACATCAATACAAAATTTGTATCATAATTGTTACACATAATTTATCAGTACTTTCTAAATTTGCACATTTTAGGGTGGCCACTATAGGTAATGACAAAAATTCTCGGACATTTCCAGGTTTTTTCCGGTTTGCAAAAGTCAGAAAAACCGTAGCTTAATTAAAATTAATTCAAACTAATCTAATGTTATTCAATTTTGAATATGTTAAACTTTTTTTAATATTTAAGCTTTCCATTTGAAATTTTCTCAATTTCGAACAGATTTAGTGTTGTTTTTCTGATTAGTCAAATTTTTATAATCCACAATAAAAAATGTTTCACTTTGAAAAATTTATGTTTATTTACAATTTGGCAAATTAGCAATTATTCAATTTTAAACGCTTGTAATTAAAACATTTTCAAAAATTCAAAACATTGTTTCTTTTTCTTTTTATTTAAAAATAAAAGATTAAGTATTAGACGCATAAAAATGACAATTTTAATACAAATGAAACAATTAAAAATTTGCTGCCTTTACGTGAATAATAAAAAAATTTCTTAATGCTACAAATAAAATATTTTGAACTTAAAATTGGAAGATTTTGAAATTACGAAGAATTTCAAATAAACATCATTTAGAATTCCATGATTTAGTTCGAATCAAGTAACTTTTAGATAGTAATTGAATTTGGATATATATTTTTACTAAACGTAAAACGTTATGTATTCTCTTCCGGCATATTTTGCCGGATTTTAATTTTCTCTTTCAGAATATTTTTCTCTTCTGAATAGAAGAGTACCTACACTTATAACGTCAACAGGAATCGCAGGATTATATGCAGGAAGGCAAAAAGGGATCAAGACTTTGAAGGTGGCAGTACAGAATTAGATAACCAACAAAATCGGAATTTTTCAGGAAGGCGGAAAAACATTCTGTAAACTCTAAATAATTATTCTAAGATAAATAAGATCCACTCCTTAGTGGAAGTGCTGATTAATTTAGGCCAAAAAAGTTTGATCACAAAAACTTATCCAGAATATCCAGTTATGGGGTAATAGATGTGTAAGTTGGCAATCTCAAAGTGACACCACCAATTCTGATTGAATTGTCCAAGAATTTTGAAGTGTCACATGTTTTTGAAAATCGGTTTTGGGTAGCGATTGAAAATCGAATTTTCAATTTTTCGCAAGAATTCAAGGTTACTCCTGAAATATGGGGAAGCTTAATAAGAATAACAAAAATCTATCAAAATAAATTATTTAAAATAAAGAACAAATTTCTTTTTTAATAAACGATAACCTTTTCAAGAAATATCGATGCACAATAAAAGAAAAATTTATTGCTACGCTAAAACACTACGCTAAAATTTTAACTAAAATTAAAATTAAAATTTTGTTTTTTGCTATATTAAACAACGAGAATTCGAACAAATCTTCTTATTATGAATTTTTTAACTCATATTGGCATTAACTTAGAAGTCTTCGGAATTCACTATGAATTCTTTGAAATTCTTTAGAATTTCGAAAACAACGAAATTAGGCAAAATGTGCCGAAAAAGAAAATTAAAATCCGGCATATTTTGCCGCAACGCAATGCTCGGCCAAAATGAATACAATAGAATCCTTGGTTCTCCTGATCCGTCCAAATTTGAGGTGTTTCAAAATGTTTAAAGTGCAGTCTTCCAACTTAAAATTTTGAAAATTAGAAACCTGTATAATCTTTCGAGTGGACTAGAAATTAACTAAATATTGGTAAAACTGGACTAATTTTCAAAATTTTAATCAAAGTTCCTTGTACCGTCTTGTAATGCCGAATATGAAAATGACGTAGGTACATAATGCAAATGATCTTCAACGTAATAGTAAAAATGTACTTCGTGACTCCGTTACGAAATCACGTCGTTATAATAGAGTTTGAATGCGTCGGAAATATTTGACGAAGCATGTGAATCGGCATTCCGGCACGAAAATTGCTGATGCCATGTTTGTCAGCTCTATATGAACACTGGTACCTCGGAACTTGCATACAAATAATAAATATCATTATCGTATGATGCACTAAAAGAGAAAAAGGAGAAAAAGTAATTCAGATGCAACAAGATTAGAATCATATTTCAAAAACCTTAGAAACAAAGATACATCAATTATAAAAATATAATGATCAGATTTTGATTTACATTTTATTACTATTTGTAATTTATTTATGTAAATGATTGAATACTTGACTTTAAATTATTCTTTTCAAATTTAAATGACGCAACTTATGGAACATTACAATTTCGGCTACTTATAAATTTCGAGAATTTAAACTTGTGTATCAAAATTTGGAATAGCTATTTCCAAATTACATTTTGTTTCAATTTTAACATTCAAATTTGAAGGCACCTAAAATCTTCAAGCATTTAATATTCGGGAGTTTCTAAAGGAAGGCTCTTAAATTAAATTGCTTTCTAAAATTCGGAGATTTTTAAGTGATCATAGGTTTTGATTGAAAACATGAGAATGACAACTGGATAAGGACCATTTGAAGGTGGCACCTCGAAAACGTTATTTTAAATATAACAAAGTGCCAACCTCATGTCGTCATGTCCAGTTGTAATTCCCATGTTTTCTTCAGTTGATCTCAGGCTTTAAGTTACTCTTAAAATTGATCTGATTCTTATTTCTTAAAGAAAGGAAATACATTTTTATTTTTAAAAAAATCACTATTTATTCCTGATAAGTAAAACCAGTACTTTCTGGTGCTTTTATCATTAGATAATAAAGGAGCAAACTTGAGAACTATTTTCAAGATAGAAAAGTAGAGACTATCATTTGTATGCATGAAGTTGAGAAATTTTTACGAGATGTTTTATGCTGACAGCTTCAATGTACCTTTCGTATTAATACGGTGCGTGAACTCTATTCAACTTTAAGCCAATTTCTGAAATATAAGAACGTGGCCAGACTTAGAAACAGTATTTCAATTTATTTTCTCTGTAAGAGATGATTTTAAAAATCTCATGAATCTTGTCAATGAAGTTTCAGGAGTCGAGTTAAAATCAATAGCCAATTTTTATATTTTATTATTTCAGGGACATTCTCACTTCATAAGTTTAAAAGCAACAAGGTTTTTTTTTAACTTGCGGGGAATATAATTATTTATTTTCAGAATTCAGTAAGAATTCTTTTACTTTTCTTCCAGATAATTTTAAACAATTTTAACATTACTTTAAAATGGTTGTTGTTAAACTGTGTATTGCCTGGAAAAATCGTTGAAGAATTCTGAATGAGTTCTTAAGATAATTACATCTCCCGGAGTATATTCAAAAAGATTTTTGAAGATTTCAGGTACGTCAAATCAAAATTTCAACAAAAAAGTTAATCTTCTACCAGAAAGTTGAATTTTTCACCAAAAAATATAAATTCTCAACGAAAATTGTAATAGTTGATATTTCAATCAAAAAACTATTTAAATTTTAAATCAAAGACAGTTTAATTCACCCATAAAAGACAAATTTAAAAAAAAATAGTGAAATCCTCAAACAAAAAATATTAATTTTCTGCCAAAAAGACATTTTTAACAACAACAAAAAAATATATATTAAATTTCTACCAGAAAAGATGAATTTTCTTCGACATTTTTAGTAATCTTTTGAAATTTTTTGTGATCTTCTTACATTTTCTTTAAAAAATATTTTCTAAAAGTGAAAAATCATTTTAAATTGTCCCAGGAATGTTAAGAAAAGTTGTTTATTTTCTTGAAACCTTAAAAAATTCTTAAAAAGCTTCGAATTTTTCACTCGAAATGTTCAAAAATTTACATTTTGTTTTAAATTTCTTGAAATGTTTTAGATTAAAAATTTTTTTTTAAACTTTTAAATATCTCTTAAACTTACTTGAATTTTTCCAACAAATGTTGATCTTGAAAACTTGAAAAACTTTGCTCTAAAATCTTATACAGGTTTTTCAACATTTTAGGAAATCTTTTAGAATGTGTTTCAATTTTCTCTTAAAATTTATTTTTCAGCAAAATAATCACTCTCCCAGGAATCTTAAAAAAATTATATTCTCTTAAAACCTTTCAAAATTCTTAAAAAGCCTATTGTTTTTTAAGTATACATTTTCTTTTAAATATTTTAAAATTTTTTAAAATTTTAAATTATTTTTAAATCTTTTCAAAACTTCTAAATATCTCCTAAACTTATTCGAACTATTTGAAAACTATTGAAAAGTTTGAAAAGTTCAAAACTTAAAATAAATCTTTTAATACAAGACCTAAATTATTTTAAAAATTTCCAGAAATCTTATTGTATATTCTAAGTTTGTGTTTAATTTTATTTTTCTCATATCTCTAAATGTGTGAAAATTTTTACAAATTTTAGAGTGATAGTAAAATGTTACAGATATTGGCAATATCAGGGAAGGAATAATGAGAAATTGCACTTCGAATTTTATTTGAGAAGAAGTATTTTATTCAATCGATCTGTTCGAATCAAGACCAGTCAAAAGACTAAGAAAGCCATGGCCTATGACACACTCTTCATGCGACCAGGAATGTTGATATAAAGTATTCTGGTGAATAAGTCGATCATAATAATTTTAAGAAACGCATCTATGTATTACGCAGTTAATCCATCAAGGTTCCAGCTACACTCATAAAAGGAAAACTTCCGCTTTCTCCATCAATTTGGGCATTTTGGCAATTCTGAATTGTTCTCGGACGTTCTTCTGGAGTTTGAAGTGACTTTTTGTAATAGAAGCATTTTTTTGTTTTCATGATTTTTTCTTCCAAAGTGTTCACACACTTTTGCACTTGTTTCGCCACTTTCATTTCGAAGTTTTATCTCGTAGTCCAATAATCTAGTTTTCACAAAAGCAAGACTTAAGGTGTCGTCTGATAGAGTTTGGATTGCAGTAACAACAGCATCGTATGATACTGGCAGTTTTAATAATAATCTAGCAACCTGGCTCATTTCATTTAATTTGTCACCTGCTGCCCGCAGTTCCACAACCATCACATCAGAATTTATAAAATGCTTTGTGTGAGGAGTATCTCCTTTTAGTTTTAAGCTTAGTAATTTCTTTTCCGCGGCCAGCTGTGTTGCTAAACTTTTCCGCTCATATATTGAATCCAACTTTTGTAAAATATCTCGAGAAGTATCTTCCTCCGTCGCAAACCCAATCATGGAATCACTTAAATGTTCGATAATAATGCCCTTTGCAATTCTTTCTTGTTTTCGCCATTCATCAGTCACTTTTTCAGGAGGATCTTTATCAAGGACTTGTAACGCATCTTCTTCAGCTATCAGCGCTTGAATTCGAAACTTCCAAATGCTGTATCTATCTCCGTTGAACGGGTTAATATTCCGTTTTGTTTTCTTCGCTTCTACTTCCATTATCACCACTTTAACTTGCGGAATTTTTACCGCGATTTCAAACAATAAACACTTTCCTTTTATTCCGTGCTTGGGCCCATAACCTATTGGTAATAGCAGGAAAGGAATAAGGAATAATAAGAAATTCCACTTTGAATTTTATTTGAGAAGAAGTATTTTATTCAATCGGTGTGTTCGAATCGAGACCAGTCAAAAGACTAAGGGAGGCATGGCTCATGATGACACACTCTCCATGCCACCAAGAATGTTGATATAAAACATTCTGGTGATTAAGTCGATCATAATAATTCTAAGAAACACATCTATGTATTACGCAGTGTTAATTAACTTGAATTATTTTTGCTTATTCCAATAACAGAATTATTTCTCAAAATTAAAAAATCATTTACAATATTGAAATTTGATCCCCTATCATAAAATAAAATTACTTCTTTGGACATTTTAATTTATATTATATAATTGATGGTGCAGAAAATTCGTAATCTGTGTTAATTGATAAAGAAACTGAAAATATCCACTAAAACTCATATTCACTTAGTGTCGCAACCAAGCAGCTTGCCAACAACGTATGCATTACACCACTTTCTTTAGATAGGATAAAATAATTATAAAAAATCTTAATAATATAACTTTTGTTTTGATGTTTCTAGGTGTCGATATGAGGAAGCCGTCTATGAAGATGGGGGTAATTGCCTTCATAGGAATATGTGTCATATTTTACCAGTACAATCTTTTAACTGGTGTAAGATTTGTTCAGGGAACGGGATTCAATTCAGCTGGTTCGCTGGACGATCCATCCAATGTACAACCTGTAGAAGAACTTGAAACGGAGATCAGAACACCGCGAATCACAGAGGAAATGGTGAGAATCGAATTTTTTCCAATTTCAATATCGTCTTGCTGTACGAACGTTGATATCTAGTATCTGATAAAAAATAACAAAAATGGACAAGCTGTCTTTCCAACTTCCATTTAAAGTTTCAAAACATATCTGTATGCGGTGCATTTTACAAACACAAATGTAAAATTGAAATAGAATTTAGCTATTAAAATCTTGAAATGAAAATTCCTGCTGACCTCTTCTTTTTTCACTTTTCACAGTTTCTCTGACAATTGAGGGCATCAATATTTCAATTAAAATACTTCTAAAAAATGTTTTGACGAGTAAGATAATGTTGTTGTTTTTAATGTGGGGGGCGTGAGGGCCTTCCCTGGCGCTCAAGCTATAAAGCCTGTTGTGCCACACCCGTGTTTATTCTCAAGGCATTAAACCGAATGCGACCACCTTCTACACTTTAAGTCCCATATAACCACAGTTTTGGGGGTTGTCTCGCACTGACCTTGTGGCTAAATGGGTACCCTCGAAACGTAAACAGTCAGGGCCGCCTGAACCGTTTCCAATTGGAATGCATAATATTGCGCAGTATACTCGACTGAGTACCCGCCCACAGTGCGTTTCTACTACCCTGCTGGTGTTTTTCAATCAAGATTCACAACCGTCTCTCGCCCTGCCCGCTGAGAAACTGCGGGGGCCAGCAGTTCTAGGAATTGGTAAACCGGACGGGCTTCCATGGGACTTGGAGTGTATTTTACATCTCGGTGGACTTCGGTGCTTCCACCGTTCTGTAAATACCTCTCAAGTGCCAGGCGTACCACATCGCACACAGTAAATGTGGTCCTTCTTTGCACGGCAAAGTGATCTTCACCCACTCTGCCATCCGGCAGCCTCCCCCTAGCAGACCGTAGAGGGAATACGGCCAGGCTAGGGTGGACGGAGCTAACCCTCTTAGGTCATCAGTTAGATGCACAGATTCGAAGGACTGGCTTGGTGTGTTATGTAAGTGTGTGTGTGTGCATGTGTGTTCATTACTCGAAATCGACCAGTGACCACCGAGCGCTAATTCCCTTAACATGGGGCATTAAGAACCCATGTACCCAAGTTTATTTTTATATCAAGGATTCGAATGAAATTAAAGCGAATTTTTTAATATTTGTCAATTATTACGATAAATTAAAAATAATTTGGGTAATTATGTGGTACACCAAAGCCGTGTTTCAGTAACCCTCGATTTAGTAATTCCTAGGACTGCTGGCCTACGCAGTTTCTCAACACGCAGGGCGAGAGACGGTTGTGACTCTTGCCTGCAAAACACCAGCAGCGTAGTGGAAAGGCACAGTGCGCTGGTTGTCACATGCGAAGATTGTGAAATATTATGTATTCCAATTGGAAGTGGTTCAGACGGCCCTGACTATTTACGTTTCGATTGCCGCGACTTAGTAACAAGGCTACTTGCAGGCAACCCCTGACACTATTACTAAACCGGGAATATGGTATAATTATATTTTATACAGAAAAGAACGAAAAGAAACGTAAAGAAACTTTCGTTATGTTCCTTTTCGTTTTTTTTTTCGAAATAAAACTTTTAAAAAATACCATTTTGACATTGTGCCTCCATAGACGCATTATTTTGTTCAGTAGTTTTTCAAACTGGGTGGACTTCCGAAAGCCGTAAACCGACGATTTCTTTCATACTATGTATATTTATGTATTTTGATGCGCTGATTACGAAAATGATAGTGAAAATTGGCGACTTGGCGATTTTCATGGTGAAATCGTGAAAAAACCATAAAATCATGGTTTTTTGCGTTTATCTTAATTAATATGCAAAATTTGAAAAAACTTTTCAAACAAAAGTTGTACATCTCATTGAAATGCATATTTTTTGTTACAAACATTTTTTTCTGCGAGTGATAGTTTCCGAGAAATTCAATGATACAAAGATTTCCATCGTATCTCCATTCGTTTCGGTTTGATACCTACTTACACTCTTCACCACGAGAAGGTTTAGAATTTTAAAGAGCATATTTTTTGTCTATTTTTATATGTTTTGTAATTTTTTGGGTTTTTTTTAAAAGGATTTTTATGATTCAGTGGCCAGGGTAATATTGTTTAATATTGCTGATTAATTCATTAAATGGATCATCACCTATTTTTCTAAGGCGTCGACGCCACAAAAATTCGCATAGATGGTCAGCCCTTCCCTCTCTTGACGGGTTAATAACTGAGGAGGAAATAACTTTGGGCTC
>CAKNWT010274594.1:420-11496 GCA_932066315.1 Andricus coriarius
GCAATCCTTAATCCCAACCTCTACCGTTACTAACTCTACAAACAGTGAATAGAAAAACGATTCATATCTACATGTCTTTAATAATTGTTTCACAGAAATAAATATAACCATTTTTGGAATGTTTCGAGTACATTATCTCAGTCAAAGTTAAATTTTACAGTAAGAAAACTCCCAAATACTAGACTGGTCCACTACATGACACTGAATTTCATATATACTGGGGTTTTAAACCGTTTTTTAAATATTTTTGCCGTATTTTTCAACCATAACAAGGTTTTTCTCATTTTATAGCATTTCGCGAGTTTTCAAACAAAGTTACTTAAGAAATATACCAGAAAAATAGTGCTCTCTTCTGGTTGCCAGCAACTCAGATTATATTATAATACAGACCTATAACAATGCATCTGTCAAACTTTTTCTGAGCATTTTTTCGAGAAGATTAGTTTTTTATACGTTTGCACCATAATTAAAACACTGCACAATCTGATACAATAAAACATTGCATCATAACCTACTGACTGTAACACTAAGAGGTTAGGTTAATGCACAGGAAGAGGTGGCTCATACCGCCCCAGAACAGTTGCTCATTCCGCCCCATATGACACTTGCCAGTAAAATCAAAATTTCGCCTATTTCTGCTTTACAATTATATAAAAATTTGTTGAAAACATAAGGTTTAATAAATAAGCTATCTAAATAACCACTGGAAAAACATCTAATATGTGATTTTGTGTGATTCTTGGACTTTCTAAACAAATGCAAAATAGCAGAATACAGGTCTTAAAATTTTTATTTTCGTTTTTTTTTAAATTTATTCAACATTAAGCGAAAATTTTTTAAAAAGAAGCTTGATAACGTTCTTCCTGATATTAGTGCAAAGAACAGTTACAAAAGAAATGATAGATTGCGAGAAAATTGACTGGTTCATCTTACCCCCTATGTTCATCTCGCCCCACCCTACCCTAGTGGATCAAAAACCGTCATTTTGTCGATAAAAAAAGGTAAATTACTAATATTTACAGGGTGTCGATCAAATCTCCACACTAGACCGGTTTGTTACCAACTTTTTTTCTGATTGTAGGGATTACAGTAATTGCACTATTCCCCTCCGTTTCCCCTTTTTTCCAATTCCCCTTTTCCCCCTATTCTTTAAAAACTTTCTCTTTTTTCCCTTTTATCATTAAATGTACGATATTTGAAAGTACAATATTTTTAATTTATGCGGGAAATTCTCTGAAATTATTAAACATTAAGAAACATTTTAAAACATGTTGAAAATTTGAAAACTGGCGACAGAAGTCGTTATCCAATATAAAATTGGAAGAGTTAAAAAATATATCTAGGGGAAACCACCCTACAATAGATAATGATTTACAGTAGATAATCTTAATTAACTGGAAAATTGACAAAAAAAGTTCTTTACTTTTGTTAGTATAACATTTCAGCAAGGATGCTGTATGTTCTGACGAAGTTTCATGGAAATTTTATAATTAATTAATGTGTGAGAGCAAAAAATTAATTTTTAACCTGGAAAAAAAATTTCGCCTCTTCTTCATTCATACTTTTTAACTTAATGAAACATTTTTATGGCATGTTCATACATTAGAATCAAAGCTTAAAGTTTGATGAACAATATTTATTGGTAAAAAGAGTTCTTTCTTTAATATTTATAAATATTTAAGGACGTTTTATCGGACATTGCATTTTCCAACAGTAGATAACCAACAGTAGATAATCGTAAAATTACGAAAAATTTCAAAATTCAAAATCAAAATTGGCAGCTCTGCGACTGTCTCACAGTTATTTTAAGTTAAAGGTTGTGTTTTTGTATTTTGATTCGTGACGTTTTTAAATTAAAGTTATTGTAAATAATAAACCAAGCAAATAGTGTAAATTATTATTTATAAAAATCACATAATGTTTAGTTGTCTTTTAAGGAATCTTTCGGAAAAGATATCATTTTTGGGATTAAGGTATGTAAAAATTCTGCACTTTTTTGTCATCTCAAGTCAGGTTGAATGGAATTAAGATTAAACATCTCGTGCCAATCGTACCAATCTCACGGAATATCAGAGGTAAAAAAAATGTCAATAACTTAAACTTTTGTGATTTTTGTAAAATAATCATAGTTTGAACTATTATTTACTCAATAAACTGATTTTAATTGTAAGTATACTAATGATAAATTATAATTATCGAGAATTGAGTATTTTATCATGCCCAGGAGCAATACCAGAAACGATTATCTATTGATGGACAGAGGTGTCAAAATCGCACCCTTGACCAAAACTAATAAAAATGTTCAATGCAGCTAATTGATGGATTTCGTGATATTTTTTTCTATAAGAATACTCAATTGAATATCTAAGCTTTATTTAAAAACGATAACCTTTCTTTATTTTTGGAAACTGATGCAGTTAAAACGCTGTTGAATTTTTTGCTATCTACTGTAGGGTGGTTTCCCCTAAATTAATTCTAAGAAGAAGTATTAGAAGGTGACCACTTTTTAATTGAAATGTGCAAAGTTGAATAATTAAAATATGGAATATTCCAAGTTGATCAACTGAAAAGTTAAATTTTCTAACTTGAGCAATTTAAAGTCAAACGTTCAAAATTGAGCCACTTGAATGTTTAATTTGTATTTTAGTGTTGAACTATTATTAAATATTTAGGATCAAAATTAAAATTTACGGTAAAATGTTTCTTTGCTGAATTTATACAAATTAAACATTGTCAGGTTGGCCGCTGGACCGAGAAATCGGGAATTTGTGTAAATAATTTTTTAGAAGTAAAATCTGTCCATTCACTTGAAATATCAAAATTTGTATATCACATGATATAATCCAATTTAAAATAAGTTCCATTTCAAATTTTTCGAATGTTTAATTCAAATTAAATAAAATTTCTGAATTAAACATTCTTTAGGCTTCAATTTTTAACATTTAAAATTCAAAAAGTTCCACTTTGAGTGCTTTATTTTGCAGTTCAGTTGTTATTACTTCAAATGAAAAATGTTCAGCTTTAAGAGTTCGAATTTTCTGATTTCAATGACCGTGACAAATTTTTGCAAACCGGGAAATGATCGAGAATTTTTTTCCTCTTGAAATATTTCGAATTCCATTTAACATTATTTGAAAATCATAAAATTTCTTTTAAAAGGATAGTTGCTTCTTTTCTACATGTAAAAATAAATGTTTAATCTTTTCTCTGTTTTCCCTTTTTCGTGAAAAAATTACCCTATTTCCCTTTTTTTGAGCTCCTTTTGCGCTGCGATCCTTGTTATTGAGTTTTAATACCCCGCAAAAGTTGCCCGTCCATATCAACGTTTCACTTGCAAACATTTTTTCGATCAGACAATATCTTCTGTATTTCAGTTTGATCCAAAATATCTTTTTTGATCTATTACAAGCCTTCGAAACGTACATGGGATTTCTCAAAAAATTGATAGCAATTTTTTTCAGAATGCAGTATTTTTCGTACAAGCGTAGATATTCGGAATTTTTTTGACGGGAGAATTCTTGTTCTTTCAATTGATTCCACAAAAATTGTAAAAAATGAGAAAATGGCGGCAATTTTTCTAAAATGTTTGAAAGTGGATTTTTTTGAAATACCGATTAAAATTTTTATTAGAGATATATGATAATATGTATGCATTGAAACAGATTATTTTTGAAAAATTGAATTTTTGTATTTTTCTCTGAAACAACGAAAAGTACAAAAGAAAAGTTCTACCAAAAAATACTTCCTGCCCTATCTCGAAAATAGTTAATCATACCGATCCTGATAAAGAATTCGATTTTTTCAACTTTTCCCGTATCTATTGGTACTTTTTAAACTAATAATGATGTGTAAAATTAAGATGCATACATCACCAGAGAAACCCATTGAAAACATTAATTCCGTTCCGGGAAATCCGGGAATTTGAAAATTAAGTTTCTCTAGACACCCTGCCTATAATTATTATTTTTAATTGACGTCAAAAATTAAAATTTGTACAAGCCGGAAAAGTCGACACCCTGATTTAATATTATTCCACATAGTTAGAGCAAAGATAAACCTCGATTTGATTCTGCATCTTTTATGTCTTGACGTAGTTCTTCAATAGCTGTGCCATTTTTGGTTGCGACTATCAGGAACCTGACTATTTTGCTAAGCATGCGAGTTTTATCGACATCAAAATGTAGTAAATTTGATAATAATGATGAAATAGGACATTCAGTGCAATGTGCGAGTTTCCAGTCTAAACTTCTGCACTGTTCTGAACAGTATTGAGCGATTGGACAGTCCGGACAAGGAATCAGATTATAGCTTCTCAATAAACAGTGATGACAGTGTGTATAGTTCCTGTAATTGTAATAATAAAGTCCATTAGATGTAAAAACAGGGCGATGTCCATTTGATCGCCGTCTACCTGTTTGCTCTACCCCCACTACTCAACTTCCCCTCACGCAGCTGAGGGATCGCAAGACTGCTGTCGCCGGCGCGGTATACAAAACATACAATTTTTTTAATTTTTCAATTAATAATTCAGGCATATTATATTCGAAATGTACGTTTTTTGTGATTCCAATTATATGTTACTTGTCTTAAGTTGAAAATTAGAATAAATGCACTGTTAGAAATTTCTCTTTCGTAAAATGATGATAAATGTAGGAAACCTCAGTTAAAAATGATCTAAGTTTCAGTTAAAATTACTGAGTTTTTTACAATACATTGTAAAGAAATGCCACTATTTTCTCGTCATTCTCTAAATTTTTTTCGGAATGCGTCAGCTTAAGGTTTAGTATTTTTTTTTAAATTTCTTCTGAACAAAACCTAGAAAATACTTGAAATTTGAGATCAACATTCTGTAGTAACCCTGGTATATGAAATTCAGTTAAAAAGTTGTGTTTAAAATTTCATTAAATTATAACAAAATGTCAAAATAGCACTTCTATAAATTAGGCTTAGCATTTACATAATAAAATCTTTTAGAAATTCAAAATAACACTTTTTTCTGTAAAACACCTACCACTTATTCTAATTTTCAACGTATTAAGGCAATTAACATAATTTTTTAAAATGTTTCGTATTTTAATCCTCATTAAGTACGAAGGAACCCCTCTGGCAAGGGTCGGCGGCAGAGTCGGGGGGTCCCTCGGCTGCGTGAGGGTAGTTGTGTAGTAGGGGTAGAGCAAGTAGGTAGACCGCGATTAAATAGGCACTGTCCTGAAAACAGTTATTGTTATTATAAATCAGCTGGTTCATTTAAGTCCCATAGCACTGCAGTAAAACTTGTTGTACTATGCCTTTATTTTTAAAACCTCGGTAGAACTGCTAAGGAACCATCCATAAATTACGTAACACATTTTTTGCCAATTTTCCCCATGTAACAATTCAGAACAACGTAGTGTGGAGCCCCCCCCCCCGCCTGTTACGTAATTTTTACAAACACATTCAGTAGAAAAATATTCAGCAAAAACTTAATTTTTTACATTTTTTTATTGTTACTAGCTCATATCTTTGATGATTTTATGTTGGTTATGCACTTTTATAGATTCTTCAGCAAGCTGACAGTGACGTAAAATAACCGAAATATTTTAAAGAGCAATTGGGATAATAAGAAACGTTAATAAAATGTAATAGATACCAAACGAGGTTATACAATTTCCTAAAGTCTTTTATCAAATCATTTAAGCTTATATTTTTAACAACAATTTAAATGATCGAAACCCTTTACTATAGGTAATCTGTGTTCAAATCTAGAAAATTAGATCACTAAATTTAAGGATGTATTTAATAAATAGTGCAAAGCACGATAATCTTGAAAATTGTTGTATGATTTTGTGGGTAGTAGCAATTTTAATAATAATAATTTTAATAATTTTAATTTATTTCCCCTAATTTTAAAAATTGAGAAGAAACTTTGTTTTTTGGATATATTTTACTTAAATACCCTAAAATCTTTTCAATTCTTTAAAATCTTTGGAAATGCCGTTAAATATTTAAAAATCTCTTTAACTCTTTGAAATTCCTTAAATCTTGTGAATAAATTCTTTGAAATTTCATTAAAAGGTTATAAAATCCCTTGTAATCCCTTAAAGTTGAATGAAATTTGATGATATTCCTTGACATTCTTTATCTCTTGAACTTCCTTGGGATCCTTTGAAATGCCCTAAAATAATTGTAATCCTTTAATATCCCTTGGAATTTTTTTAAGCTTCTGAAAATTCCTTGGAAAATTGATTAAAATACCTTTTTGAGAGCCTTTAAATTTCTTTAAAATTAGTGAAATCCTCGGAAATCTGATAGAATCCCCTGAAATCCGTTGAAATTCCTGAAAAATCTTTTGAAATATATATTTGGAAATTTCTTCAAATTCAATGAGGTTGAATAAAATCGGATGATATTCTTTTACATTTTTTTAATTTCTTGAAACTTCCTTGGAATCCTTTAAAATACCTCAAAATATTCACAATCCTTTGAAATCTTTTGAAATCCCTTAAAAATTGTTTAAAGGTCCTAAAAAGTTGGAATCTATTGAAATTCCTTGGAATATTTGAAAATCTTCGAAATCCCTTAATTTTTGTGGATACATTTTTTGAAATTTCATTAAAATATTATAAAATTCCTTGAAATCCCTAAAATTTTCATAAATTATGATGCTATTCCTTGAAATACTTGAAGTTCTATGAAATCCTGGAAATTCATTAAAATACCTTATTGAGAGTCTTTAAAATCCTTTAAAATTACTGAAACCCGTTGAAATTCCTTAAAAATTCTTTGGAATCTTTTAAAAACCCTTAAAACTTCAACATCCCGTGAAATCTCTTCAGATTCTTGAAATGTATTGAAATTCCTTGAAATATTTAAAAATCCCTTAGAAATGTTTGAAATTTCTCAATTGTTGTGAATAAATTGTTAAAAAATTTCATTAAAATATTAAAAAATTTGTTGAAATCCTGAAAAGTTTCGTAAATTCTGATGATATTCCTTGAAACATTTGAAGTTCTATCAAATCCTTTCAGGTTCTGGAGATTCATTAAAATACCTTATTGAGAGCCTTTCAAATCTTTTTAAATTACTAAAATCCTCGAAAATTTTATAAAATCCATTGAAATTCTTTTAAAATCTTTTGAAGTATTTGGAAACCTTGGAAATCTTTTGAAATTCCTTGAAATATTTGAGAATCTCTTCAAATCTTTGAGATCCTTTGATATTCCTCAATTCTTGTGAATAAATTCTCTGAAATCTCATTAAAATATTATAAAATCCCATAAACTTACATCAAATCTGATAATATTCCTTGAAATATTTGAAGTTATGTGAAATCATCTGATATCCTGGAAAATTAATTAAAATATCTTTTTGAGAGCCTTTAAACCCCTTTAAAATGACTAAAATCCCCGGAAATCTTATAAAATCCTACGAATTCCGTTGAAATTGCTTTGAAATGTTTAGAAAACCCTTAAAATCTCTTGGAATCTTTTCAAATATCTTAGCTTGACCCGATAAACTTGAGCAATGTTGAATGATTTTGCGTGCAGTAGTAATTTCAAAAATTGTGAAAAAATTTTGTTTTTGTGGATATTTTCAACAGATCATGGGAACAAATCAAAATACTAATCTAATTTTACCGATATGAAGTGTTCATAACATTATTACAATCTTTTGTTTTAAAATTACCAAACTTACACGTTATATAGTATAATTTTTGATACATGGATTTCCTATAAGTTTGATCTGTTGAAAATATTACGTAGCAGTATCGATTTATGGGGGCCCCCCCCCTCCTACTTCAAAAACTGTTACGTAATTTATGGATGGCCCCTAAAGTATCATTGAAGTCCTTTAGCATGAGTATTTTTATCGCCAGACGACTCCACTTCACCGGGTAAGGGCGTGTGAAAAAGGTACTTTTATTGCGATTATCAAGTGATAACATAACATCCGGCTTCATCCGACTTTATTAAAATTACTCGCATTTGTCTGGACTTTTGGCCAGGAGAGAGGAAAACTGCGATAAACCATCTTCC
This sequence comes from Andricus coriarius, assembly GCA_932066315.1. Lineage (NCBI taxonomy): Eukaryota > Metazoa > Arthropoda > Insecta > Hymenoptera > Cynipidae > Andricus > Andricus coriarius. The sequence continues at coordinate 8,436 of CAKNWT010274594.1, forward strand.
CGAGTACAGCCGGTTTTATGCCTGTCGATTTTGAATGTAGTGAAAAAAGTTATTTATTGATGAAAGACTTACTTGTCTCGATAAATAGTGTATGAATATGGATCTTCCAATGAGAGGATGTCTCCTGGTTCGAAGCTTCGTGTAGCAATAATATGACGACCATATTTTTCTGAGATGCAGATGCTAAGACCACTACTGGCTGATGGTGACTCTTCACTTGGACCATAGGTAAGTGCCAATTTTCCTTCATTTTTTAAATATCTTCGATTGTTAGATGTACCCGGAGAAGAAAAACCGTTTAAATCCGTTAAACTTATCGGATTTTCTTTTGTGATATTGTTCGAAACTGCTGTTTCCTTCGTCTCTTCTGGATTTGGTACGTTTTGAATCAATGGAAATTTTGAATTTACTTTATCATTTGAATTAATCTCAAAAGGATCAAAATTTGCAGTCTTTGAAATTTCAGTCTCAGTGCTTTCATAAGAACTGCTTATCTTTTTAAGTGCTTTTCGTCCTCTTTCTTTCAATTTCTCTTTTTTCTCTTCCGGATAATCAAGGGACAAGGCTGCATCTATTTCTATTAGACATTGTTTATAAAGCTGTTTTCTAAAAAGTGCTGCTGATCGATTAGCATGGGCGGTTGCCATAAGTTCTTTACTATCAGCAAAAGCAAGACTTTTTGTGTAGTACTCTATTGCTTCTGAATCATCACCGGCTACGAAATGCTGATTTCCTGTTTGACATTAAAAAAATCATTTTTTCTAGTACTTAGGCATTATTGGTTTACATCAATTTTTTTTTTTCAGCTAGGTGAACCATATTTTTTTACAAAGTGGAACATACAAGACACTATCACAGATGGAAACACATTCGATAGAAATAATTTTTATATTGATAATCATCGTTTACCGGGAATTTTATTCACAGAGAAAAAACCAAGAAATGACTGGCAATTTGAATTAGTATCTGGGATTTCTCTCTCGAATGTTATTAAAAGTGGTTTCATATATTTAATAATTTATTACTCTAATTTCGAATTAAAATAGTGATTTTTCTAAAAGTTTTATAATTCTGAATGGGGACAGCGGATTGCAGTAAGGAATTATAATTTTAAATGAAGGTATTCCAAATTAAAATTTAAAAATCTCACATTTATATATTTCAACCAAAAAAGATAACTTTTCTACCACAAGAGATGAATTTTCAACAAAAAATAACGAATTTTCAACAAAATAGTTAAATTTTCGACCCAAAAAGATGACTTTTTAACAAAATGGTTTATTTTTCAACTGCAATCAAAACATTAATTTTTAACAAAGTAGTTCAACTTTTAACCAAAAAAACCAATCTTCCATATACGAATTTTCAATAAAGTAGTTTAATTTCAACCAACGAGATGAATTTTCCACAAAAATGATTAACCTTCAACCAAAACAAAATTAAGTTTTAACAAAGTAGTTTAGAATTTTCCAACCCCAAAGACGAATTTTTAACAAATAGATATTTTTTAGTTAAGAAAAAAATGTTAATCCAAATTGTTGAAATTTCAAGCCAAAACACGAATTTTCTGTAAATCGGTTGAATTTTCAACCCGAAAATATGAATTTCAACAAAATTTTAATTTTTAACCAAACAGTTGCATCTAAATCAGGTCAATCTTCTACCGAAAAAGGAAAAGCTACATTTTCAGTTTAAAAAAAAATGAATTAAACAAAAAATTATATCTGCAACTGGAATGAATTTTCAACAAAAAATATGAATTCTCAACGATTGATGTAATAATAATTTGAACTAAAAAATATCTTAATCTAAAATAAAAAACAGTAGGGTTCAACAAAAAAATACGAATTTTCAACACAGTAGTTGCATCTCGAACCAAAACAGAATATTTTTAATTAAAAAGTTGAATTTTTAATCAAAAAAGATAACATTTTTATCAAACGAGATGAAGTTTTAAACCACAAAGGCAAATATAAAAAAGAAAGTTGAATTTTCAATCAAAAGAATAGTTCAGTTGAATTTTTTAAATATGAATGTTCAATTCCCAAACTTGTTAACAAAGTTGTTGAATTTGTAACTAAAAATATAATGCTCAGGAAAAGACAAATCAACAAAAGAAATATAAATACAAGAACAAATAAATTACTAACAAGAATATATCAGGATGGCCCTAAACTTCATTTTCATAATTCCTTAACTTTTCTCTGACCAGTATAACATTTTCCCTGGCCATTAATGTTCAATAATCAAAATTTTAATCTTATAATATGTTTAACATAGGTTTTTTTATAAACGGAATAAAATAATTTCAAATTTAAATGTAAAAATTTCGAATTTTATTGTACTTGACAGTTATTCGAAGTGCCTCTTATCGAAATTTTCTGACTTTTGCAAGATTTTTTTTTTATAATCCCTGACTTTCCATGACGAATAAAATTCCCTGATTGTTGCCTAATTTTCAGTTTTTTTCTGACTTACAGCCATCCTGGTTTAGGACAGGGAATTTCCGCGAAGAATAAATTATAATTTTAACTTTAGGACCAAAAATTTTAGTAAAGAATTATAATTTTGAGTTTAGCACAGGGAATTTCAGTAAAGAAATGTCATTTTTACAATTGGAACAGGGAATTACCGCAAAAATGATGATTTTATCTTTGGGACAAAGAATTTCCTCAAGTAATTGTAATTTCTACTTTTGAAACAGAGAGTTTTCGTAAATATAATTTGACGTGAAGCAGGGAAATTGTGACATAGAGCGGGAATTTTCGAAAATAATTTTAATTCTGATTAAGAAGAAGGAAATTAAAAAAAATCCCTTTCTGTTCTATTTCCCAGTCCGAATTTTTATTTGAAGAATGTTAAAAAAGCTTGTAAGTTCAATAAATAATCATATTTAATAACATAAACATCAATAATAACAGTTTATTATGTTTTATCCCATTTATGGAAAAAGAGCGTATAAACTATTTTTTTTTAATAAAAAAATGTAACTTATGTTGAAAATTTGTTTTTTTTTGTTGTTAAAAATTAATTTTCTTTTAACTGAAAATTTAACTATTTT
>CAKNWT010274602.1:0-18068 GCA_932066315.1 Andricus coriarius
CCTATGTCCCGACGCGACGCTGCAGTGAAGCTACAACTTCCAACAGGGATGTTTCATAAAATATAGTATTTACTCGAAGAAAAGTACCTAGACGCGCATATGGTTGAGCGGCGCAACCTGAATTCTGTATTTAAAACGCGATATTGCTTCTTCTATTTGAAGTTTCACACATGTTAGTTGCAAGTCTCAATATTTGTTTCTCAAAAGAAGCAAATATCGCATTTAGAAATGCAGAATCAAGGGTGCATCGCTTTCTCCCACATAGAATTATTAACCATATGTTTTTTACAGTATCAAGTCAAGAACCAGTCCATCTGAATACCTATTGGCAGAGTCCGAAGTCAGGAGATTTATGAAATCATTTCATCTGGTGAAGACGGTAATTTAAAAACTAAAACACAATTTAAACCAAATGTTAGGAAAATCTGCTACCCTTTACAAGTCTACACTACCGCCAATCTACCACCCTCCTCAAACACTGTTTGTGCCCCTTTTCCAGCTCTTCACACGCACATACTTCACAAAAATTACCATCCTTATAGGCAGTACAGATTAGAATGAAGATTTTTAGTTTCTCAAATGGAGGGGGAGTGTAACCTTGACTCCCACCCTCCCATAAAAACCTTCCTCTGAACCAGCATCTGAAGTGTTTTGTAAAATAGTGTTTACACGAAGTAAAGTGTCCATAGAGGCAAATGTTAATATTGACCAACCTTGCCCAAATTTTCAGTATATATAATTTTGGTGAAGCAGTAAAAATTGTGAGAATTCTAAAAAAATGCAAAATATATTTCTTAAACAATTATTAGTAGACTTACAATTTAGTACAATCTAGCAGTTCTAGGTTAATGATTTTTTAAATCTTTCAATTAATTATAGACTAGAGTTTTTCTATATTAGTAGGTCAGTCAAGGAGAATTCAACCTCAAAATGGTGATTTAGTGATACGCAGTGGATTACCTATTGCAGTATATGAGAATAATGGTGTTCGCGAGTATCGTCATCAACAACATCAGCAGTAGGCAAATGTATTTCTTCGTCCAGCGGGTAATTACAAAAAATCATAAAACAAATATATTATAGAATTGGGCCTAAAGCGTACAGTTTCTTCTTAATTAGGATTATTTTGGCGCTCTATACAATTTTTTTCATCCTAGGTGAATTAAATATAACATTTCCCGCGGGTAAATGCACGTTTGAATATCAGCTTTATAAAACTTTTATTATATAATTGTTTCGGGCCAATATCAAATTTTTAGAGTAGATTGAAACAAAATCACACCATATGTATATATTTTGCATCAATGGTGTAGATAAACATATACTTAGTAGTTTTAAATTACATATTTTTAATGGTTGAAATAATAAGCTTTATATTTTTCCTTATAGAATCAAGTAAAGAACGAGAGGCAAGACATAGTAACTGGTCAGGCCAGGATGTCTAGCGATTCTAAGGTCTTCTCCAGGTTTTCCAGGTGAAGAAATCAAGTTTTTCTAGGACGTATTTGTTATACATGAAATAATCAAATAAACGTTTTTACGTGTAACAAATGAGCTATTGCATTTTTTTATTGTCGAAATTTTGAAAATAAAAGCAGAGGCATAAATACTTTCTTTTCCTGCGCATATAAATATTATTTAAAAATCGTATTTCTATATTAGACGGTGAAGAAATTACAAACTTTACTTATAAAATTATACAAAATATTAAAGTTTGTTTATTGTATGAATATCAGAAATAGTATAGACGTGCAAGAAGTGTCTTGAGATATTTTTATATTATATTTTATAATCATTTTAACAAGAGATTTACAAACTTTTTTGTTAGATACTTTTTAAAAATACGTTATCTTATAACTATAATCAACAAAAGATGAATTGCAGGGTAGCAGTACAGAACTAAGCAACATTTGTATCGATAATGGGTTTATTGCATAATAAATTCTTGTAAAATCATATGCATATTGTGGTAAAAGGGTTTTTTCCAAATATATTTTTTGTTACAATAATTTTAAAAAAGTAATAAGATTTTAATTTAAATTTAGTTCAAACTTTAACATAGTAATAACCTTTGTCAACGTTTTAACACTAATATTTTTTGGAAATATTATTATTTAATGCAAAAATATAGATTTTTTTATTTTTTCGGATTTTTAGCAATACAAATTTCTGTCATATTCTAATATCGCGGTCTTCAATTTTGATTTTCTCAGAGCAGATTAATTTTTTGCATTAAACACTCTTTATTCTCATTCGATCAGAATCCCTAGTTCAAATAGAATTTGAGAAATATTCATGCACCCATTAATTAAACACTCTTTAGCTATTAAGATCTTCATTTCCAAATTATCCAATTTTAAGAAATTTAAATCTGAAACCAAACAAAATTTATTTCAATCTCAAAGTATTCAATTTAATCCATTTTAAAAAGAAGACTAAAAGTGACTTTTGACAATTGGAGAAGAGACTTGCTGACGGGCCTTGATCAGCATCCAAAATTGTATATTTTTAAATATTTTACGTTCTGATTAAAGGCATTATGAGAACAAGAGACAGATCTTGGAAAAAAACTTAAGTGTGTTTTCAAGAATATAAATATTATTATGAATCATTGCACTTGAACAGAAATGAAATCTGTTTATGAATTTTTATTAAATATCACAATTGTTTATTTAACAAATTTTACTTTTGACTAAAATTTTTTTACATCAATTTTTAAAAATTGGGTCTGAGTAGAGCGATTTTAATCATTGATGGTTCATATTCAATAGGTAAAAATATTCTCTACGACTTCACCGTATCCACTTTCAACAAATAAAAGGATTGATAGCGAGAATTAATGAAAGAATCAATTCCAAAGTTATTTATCGCCGCAATTTTCTATAAACAAATACCTATATCACCTTTTTTTAAATGGATACGGTGAAGACGAAGAGAATATTTTCTTTTGAAAAATATGCTGCTGGCATTACAATTAAATAATTACAAAAAAATGCATTTAGAACATTTAGAACCAGATAAACCCTACTTAGTGCCTTTTATCTAATTTTTTTAATTTTCAACTCAATATCTCATTTTGTGTGATGTGACTTTGGCAAAAAATGTTACATGGCCTCAAAGAATAATATCTTTAATAATATTGCGAATCATGAAAGTATATATAATCAAATATTTATTTCCTTTTGTCCTTATAATGCCTTAAACAATTAAAAATGATATTTTTCTGCTAAACCTAAGAATGGAAAAATGCCTGGTTATCGGTTTTCCCGGTTTCTCGGTCCAGTGACTAACTGTGGCAATTTTAGGGGTAGAAGAATCGAAGAAACATTCAAATCGTTGGGTCAAACGTGCCACAGGCAATCTCATTCCAACCCCCATGCAAATCGAAACCCCATAACTAGCGGTGCCAACCCTTGACACCCACCCTCATACGAGTGGGATGAGACTGAGGACTCCAGTGAGTCGCTCTTAAATTAACCCCCGTGGATTCGAGGGCCAATTCTCGCAAGGGCTTCTCGCGACCATCGGGAAATGGAAAACAGGGAGATCGCGCCCCAAAAGACCCTTTCGCAGAGGCAAGGGTGTGTTTCGCCATGGGGTGGTGAGTGCGTCGCCGTTTGCTCCGAGTTATAATTGCAACGAGCCGTAATTAGTTTTGGAAATTTAATTATTTCCAGGAACGGAATGCGAGAGCGATAAATGTTCCGTGTATGGGGCCAGGACATATCGCTCGGGCAACACCATGCTGAAAGAGTAATTGGTCTGCTGCTATGGATATGGAACAGAGGAACACGTTAATTTTAATCGCACCCACTTCATCCTTTCAACCCAGAAACATTCATTCTCATGTCATGATTACCGTGGATTTATCTAAATTCGTACCTTTCTTCCTTATCTACCGGATTTAATTTTTCATTTCAAAACTTGAGTTCCAGGTTAAAATCCAGTTGTATGGTTAAAATATATTCATTCACTGAAAATATATTGAGAAAGTGTCAGTGACAATTTGAAGAGGACATTAATAATTAATAATTATAGAGTTTTTAATTCATGTTAAATACTGAATATTTATGGTCAATTAATTTAAAATCGCGTTTGAATCTCAGCAACTGGAAATTAAGTCCCTCTATGATTTGATAAATATCAGACCTCACAGTCACTGTGCGAAAAAATAGAGTACAAAGGGTACTCTTTTTTTTACAAAAATAGCGTATGATAAAGAGTTTATTGAAAGCAGTAGATATTTCATAGGTATAGGTTAATAATAACTTATCTGGCTATTAACATTAATTTTTCAGCTAGCATTAAAAATACAGTAGAAAAAAATCAAGAAAAGCTGAAAGAATGAAAAATAGATAAAACAGCATAATTAAAAAATTATATTTTTTGAATTTATCTATTTTTAATTCTTTCAGGTTTTCTTGAATTTGTTCTACCCAAAAAAGGGTTCATTTTTGTTCTGAAATGGTTTTCCTACTAATGGCGTTCCTTGTCTCCATTTTTACAAAAAATGGCTCATTTTATTTTAATTGCCATTGTTAATGGATTATATTTCTTTGGAATAAGTCTAGTGTTTTATTTTTAGTGAAATACATCACCCAGATTTTTTCAAGAATGAATAAAATATATTTACGTGTCTCTCAAGTCCAGTTTTTAATACATAATATTAAAATGCATGTATTCAAAAGTAAACAAATTTAATAACAGCTTAAACAGTTATTTTTTAAATACTGCCGAAATTCAGGGGACATTTTGAGGCCAAAAAATAGGGGACTTTAGGGACTGGCCTGTGAGCCCTGAAATTTATTTCTGTTGTGAGAGGGCATATTTTTTTCAGCTACAACTAATTTGTTGAACTAGTGATAAACTCTAGTTTTGCGGTTAGTTTAGTTTAGTTTATATGCGGGCGGTGGTCCCGAAAGAGGTCCCCTGGCTCTCAGGCTACAAAGCCCATTGTGCCAATGTGAATTATCTCTACTTTTTTAAAGAGTTAAAAAAGTGACTCAGAGTAATCTGCAATAAAAAAAAGTCATTGCTGTACATTTATAGAACGTGAAGGATGTAATTAAATCAGATTTGACTTAAATAACTGAAGGTTAACTTTGTCTAAATCTGAAACAAGGAAACAGTGCAGCTTTTGCTGAGTCTTGAAAACAGGGTTAAATTAGTGGGACTGATGAGGCCACATGATAGCGCACAGAAATGCCGGAAAGAGCAAAACTGAATGTGTTGGGGGTGGATTTACATGTTATTTTCTCACGAGCGCGCCAAAGTCAGAATATCCAGTTATATTTAGTATTTACGCGCCTCGATGATTCATCGCGTACCTGAAGTACTTACAATTAAAAATAATGCATTATACGTCTCTTTTTGATCTATTATTTGCAATATGAATGAATGATTATCAGTAACAACATTTCTTTAATTTGACCGTTCAGCACATCGAATCAACGACAACACGATGGTTCATTGGAGGTGCACCGATTCGCTCTTGTCATTCGAAGAGACCAGCGAACTACTACCTAGGCGCATGCCAAAACATTTAGGCTCCCTAGACGAGAACAGAAAATGGGACAGGCTGATACCAACACCACACATTTAAAGCACAAGCTTAGAATTTTCGAAAATAGAATCTGCATACTCCAAATAACATTCAAGAAGTCGTGAAACCCCCAACTCTCAGCTGTTGCGATTCTCTACTCATAAAGTGTCACAAATGTAATGTTAATGCAGATTTCACAGCCCAAAATGCTCTCATAACAGGGGAAATAGGGTGATTTTTCACGAAAATAGGAAAATAACTGTACTTGAATAAAATTAATGTATACGAGTAGGTACCATGCTAAATTCAATATGAAGTGGATAAGATTGCAAGTAAAAATATATATTGCATTTTTAAGAAAATAGCTGAATTTGAGATCATCAAGGATTCATTTTATACCAAAGAGATGGATTTTCAACGAGATATTAGAGTTTTCAAGCTAATGAGTCGAATATTTTAGAACACAGATTACTTTTCAACCCATAAAGACCAATTTTCAACAAAAAAGCTCATTTTCAACCGAGGAAGATAATTTTTTAAACAAATAGTTGATTTTTCAACAACAACGAAATTTCATTTTAGACCAACCAGTTGAATTTACAACCAAATAGTTGAACTTTCAAGCAAAAGAGCCAAATTTTAACCAAAAATTAAATTTTCAACCAAGAAGCTTTGTACAAAAGAAAATGAATTTTTAAACTAAAAAGACAAATTTTCCACATAATACTTGGACTTTCAACCCAAAAAGACGATCTTTCAAACCAGAAAAGCGAGTTTTATGAACAAAACAAAACACTAATTTTCAACAAAATAGTTCAAATTTTAACCAAGTAGTTCGATTTTTAATCAAAAAAGATGTATTCTCAATGTGAAACTTCATAGTTGAATTTGCAACTAAATAATTAAATTTTTAATCAAATAGTACAATTTTTAACTAAAAGAGATAGGATCTGTCACGCCCTTGTCACTGAACAGATTTGTTTTGTTTTTTGTTTTGATAAAATTTGATAAATTGGATTGTTTCAAATATATAGTGTTTAAAATTTAACAATTTGACAGTTGAACACTTCCATAGATTTAATAAATTAATTTCAAAACAAAAGCATTATTGCTGAAATTTTCGTAATTTAAATCGTGGCAAATTTAAACCGCAAATACCCGCAAATACTTTATAGTTGCAAAATATTAAGTTTCAAATCTGCAATACACATATACAAATCAAAACCCTTCAATAATTTTATTATTATTTCAAAGCGAAATAAACATAATAATTTCAGACTACATATTTTTAAATTTAACAATTCTAAATTAGAAGCACTTCATAGTTAAATAATTAAAAACTTAAGACGCTAAAAACGTATGTTTCAGTTTGACACTTTATAAAGAGGACGCTATTTATAAATAAATAAGTCCGAATTTGAACAATTTTAGATTGCAAAGTTATAAATGAAACAATTTCAAAAGCTAAATCTTGTACAATTTCAAATTTAATGTCTTAATAGTAAACTAATTTTAATTCATTTATCCTCAATATGTGAAATTTTGAATTAAATATGTATAATTGTTCAATTTTGAATACTTTAATTTTCAAATTTTGAATTGCAGTTTTTTTTGTGTTTGAAGACCTCAATATAAAGATTCTTTCATTTATAATGCCTTTTACTTTATACAGTATTGAACGTTTGAGTTTGAAATAGTTAATTAAAAATTTTAGACGCCTTAGAACTGGAGATTATTGTTTTTAAATTTCAAATTTTAGATTGTTTAGTCTTGACGGTTTAAATTTGAAATTGTTTAGTCTTGACGGTTTAAATTTGAAATTGTAAATAACCAGGAATGATCTTTGAAAGCATAAAAACCCCGAGAAATTACAAGGAATTTTTTTTTTTAGTTTTAATTTACCACCCTCATGGTGAAAAGAAATACATACTATAAAAAAAAGATGATTGTAAAATACTAAAGATTGTAAAAAACTAGTGCAACACTTTAGTTTATTCTTTATTGATCCACGTGTATTCAAAGTGTAATAAATTTGAGAGTGCAAAAATAGTTTTTATAAGGTTCTTTCGAAATAAAGAAGCAACGACATATAAAAAGTTGTTAACGAGTCTCCTCGTACTTAAATTATGAGACAACCTGCTCTGATGCAATGGTGATTAATGTGACAAACAAGTGTCGCGAATATTTTTTTGAGAGTTTGTAGAATACGATAGACGGAGAAGAATGTCACGTGCTTTTCTCGGGGATGCGAAATTATTTATGCGACTGACTAAAATAACATCCCGGTCAAATATATCTTCGATCTCTCATCTCTGTTTGAAAACTCCCCGCTCTTTCTACCAACAGCATCTGATTCATCAACTATCATCACTATTCATTTATTATACCTACAAACAATTTTAATCATTACTATAAAACAAACACGCGCACTACACCCGCGATTATTATTTTTATCTCACGAAATTTGTAAATTAAAATATAAAATTATATAATATTATTGCAAACTTTTTGCATTTCATAGTATCAATTATCTAAAATAATATAAAAACAAGGACAATATTTTTGATAATTGATGAAAATTGATATCCTAACTTCAGAATGAATATTTAATATATTTGTACCATACAATATGGACAATCAAACCGTTGCATTTTTGTTCAAAAATAACAATTTCCGAAGAAATATACTAACATAAGCTAAAATTGATAACAAGTTCTGAATCTTCTTTGAAATATATTTTTTTAATTAAAAATACCAATTTCCCACGAAGAACACTAACACAATATAAAATTTTTAAAAAAATTCTAAATCTTGTTCAAATTATAATAGTTTTTCATTTAAAACATCAATTTTTGGTGTAAAACGCTAACTTAACCTATAATGGTTGATAAAATGCAAACACTTGAAATCTAATAATTTTTTTTTTAATAAAACCATTTTCCTGTGAAAAACGTTAATACAACCTGAAACTGTTCAAAAGTTGCAAATCTTGTTCAAACTATAATGATTTTTGTTTTGAAATACCAATTTTTGGTGTAAAGCGTTAAAAAACCCAACATTGTTTTAAGTTGTGAATCTTCTAAAAATACCAATTTCCAACAAAAAATCAACATAATCCAAAATTGTTAAATGATTCTAAATCTTTTTCAAATTATAATGGTTTTTGATTGAACATACTCATTTCCGTTGTAAAACGCTAACATAACCTAAAATTGTTGAAGATCAAGAATCCTGGTGATGCCATTTGTTTAAAAAATCGAAATTCCCATTTTTAAAAAATAAACACAAACTAAATTCAAAAAAAGTTTTAGTCTTCTTTGAAACTATATGATTTTATAATAAAATTCTTCTTTTGAAATACTACAATAATTTATTCGATAATTTCAAAGTTTTAATTTAACCGCGCAAGTTTTAAAAAGCACAAATGCTTTTAAATTCGCATAAGGTTTTCTATGATTTTTCTTAAAAAAAGGAATTATTTGTAGATTTAATTTTCGAAATTTCGATTTTAAGATATAAAACAACTTCAAGCATCAAATCAGGATTTCAACAACAATGATTGTGAGATTTTCGAAACATATCGTTGCATCAATTTTTTTTAGATAGGATACAATTATAACAGCTAAAATAAAACTACTCTTATACGATATATATTTATTTCCCATCTCTTATTTATATTTATATGAATTCCATATCCATACCTTGAAATTTGATGAGCAGCAATCCTGTGTTGCATAACTTTTACAATTTATTGATATTTGAGTGATTTTACTTTTATGCATATGCCATTAGTCACGATTGCTTCGCAGGTACTTGCACCTGCGAAACCTGTACGTGCACTTTTCTAGTAAAAAATTGTGGCCAGCAAACGGTAAACTGCATATGTGAGCATCAGTGAAAAACACGATTGACTTGCATTAAACATATATCTAGGCAGAGTGTAAGTGTTCGTTTTAAAAATCTTAGAAAAAGTATAAATAATAATAAATTGTAGGTCAAACGAGACAGGAGCCTAGGCAAACGCACTCTGAAATTTCAAATATTCCTAAGTGCTTCTTTTATTATCAGAACTCATTTACATTCTTGCATCTCTATGCAGATTGCACTCCTATATAAGTGTTCATTTTTATTTAAATGCCATTTTTACTGAAATCTACTTTCATTAATGGTGTACGAAATTTGTTTTATCTCCTTGCCTCTGACCTTTTCGACTTTCGATCATTTCGAGCTAAAAGGAAAATTTCTAAACGTACAAGTTCTCTAAGTGCCAATAAATAAAGAGCTTCGCGAATGTCAATAAATATAGCTTTCTAGAAGAAGTTGATTCACACGTGAATGGTAAACATTTATTCACGCTTCGCGTTCTATCATAAAATTTGTTTAATTTATACGTAATATTTATAATAATTTATACAATTTATATTATTTGTAACAATTTATCATGTTTAAAAATGAGAATTTATCATTACAAATCCTACTTTATTTAGAGAACATGTGAGCACTTTAAATCCAGATTGCTATCGAAGTGTTAATTGAGGTGTTAATCCCAGGTTATTTCTATCCGTGAAAGTCAGGTGCGCACTTGAAAAGTCATAATTAACGCTTTGGTCTGTATGAGAACTCGATCATATTTTTCAGACTTCCTGGGATGTTTTTAAACGTCGGGGTAATTAACGTACGTTCTCAACTCTCGGGAAGGGAAACAAAAAGGGATGGGGCATTTTGCGAGCTGTCTGGCCAAATTTAAATTTAAGGAAAAATATAGAATAAACGAAGCTTTCATTATCTCTAGAGAGACGCTTTTCTCTAAAGAGAGCCTCTAAAAAATGGCATGATCACGCAAAACCTGTTTCAAAGAAAATCCTAAAAATGCGAAATTTATTCTCTCTGTGAGAAGAAATGATTAGTCGAAATATTTCCTAATGCGATAGGGGAAAACTGCTAATTGCTTAGTCAAAATGTGTATTTATTTATTATGACTATACAGTCGATTTACAGCTGACTTGGAATATTTATGCATCAAGAGGAAAATATTGTCATATTAAGAAAAAATGCTCCTTTAACATTTGTGATATCATGTTAGCAATTTTGGTTTCAATTCCCTACAACGAAAGTCGATAAGGTTTTTCCAAAACGATTCAAGGTCAAATCATTGAGCTGCGTCTGAAAAATACGTGAGTATAGAATTAAATGACGAATGAAAAAGGTTAATCAAAGAAAGTTATCGTGTAACATTTTCAGTCGAAAAATTATAATTATTTACCTTACTTTATTCAGGACAATAAAAATAATTTTGTTGAGAAATAATAAAAATAAAAACTGTGTTTAGAAAACACGTCTCCAAAATTTTGAAATAATCAAAAATCGCAGAAAACTAGATTTTAACCTACCTGATCTTTGTTTGGCTAGGATTTTAAGAAAATGTTAAGAAAACTCGCTCATAAAAATATAAAAATTTGACATTTTGAAATTTAATGATTTAATATTGCTGATATGATCGCCATGTTAGATTTGTTACATTTTGGTTTTTGAGATCTACAACGCGCTTTGGAGTAAATTATTAGATTTCTTCAGAATTTTTGGTTAGCCTTTGTAAATAACTGTAGAAAATATAATTTATGTGCCCATTTATTGAGCCGCCATTTTGTCATTGTTAACAATTTCGTGTCTATATCTGAAATTAGTGCAACTTTTACTAATTGAATTAGTTATCTAGCATTTCACTAATTAAATAGTATAGTAGTTTAGTATTTCAATTATGTAAAAGTACAAAAATCACGTAAATAATGTAAGATTGTAAGGTAAAATAAATAGTGTGCAAATAACTTTTTTTTTCGATTTTGAAGCACAGTAACTTGTAAACACGTTGCCGCAGCCCACCTACAAGTTTCACAATATTCCCTGCTTATTGTTTCAATAGTCGAAAATGTTCGGCAATCGCGTTCTTTTAAAATACTCTTTTCTATTGATCACTAAATTTTCCATTTTGAAGCAATAACATGTAAATATGTTATGATGGCAGATAGGTGACGTAGCCTATTTACAAATGTTACAATATTGCCTTCTTATTGTTTCAATAATGTCGAAAATGTTACACAATCGCGATCTTTTATAAGACCCTTCTTTTTTCATGTATCCCATTTCTTTCACCTTATCGACCATGTGATCAAAAGTTTAAACAATTATTTGTCGAAAATCAGCCGCACAAATATCGACTCTTAGAGTCTTAGACGGCCAAAAGTATACTATCTTTCAAATCTACAAACTGACATAGCCTTTTGACAAATGTCAATTTTGATCAAGAATGACAAATGTTGCGTCGATTTTACGAAAATACGGATCATCTAACAGAATTTTTGTGTATTTAACGGATAGAATATTTTTTTTTACCGGCCAAGAATCGATTCTTTTTAGGGAATTTCAGTTTTAAAAAAACTTAACCATAACTTTCTTTTAATTATAAGTATGCATACATGTAGCACCACCTGCTCTCTACATTTGGAACAGTTAAAATTTTAGTAAATCCCTTTTCCAGTTCCGCCAATTTTTCGGGACAACCAGACGCAGTCTTTTCGTATCTGGAATGTTCACTTGCTTGCTTTTTTGGGACAAGTTTCACCTACACGTCATATCTCAATCATGATTGATATCTTAGCGAACTTTTTACAATCTTGTCTTATGATTTCAAATAAAATATAATAGTAATAAATAAATAGTACATAAACAGTAAATTTATTATACGTATATGGATATTACTTCAATTACATTTATAGTAGAATAAAAGTAAAATAATAATATAATAATAATATAAAATAACATCCAAAATTAAACTAAATAATGTTTGCTTATTTTGTAGCCATGAACGTTGCTTTACTCAATGCTTTATTGTCTAAACTCCAACGCATAGTCTAAATGTAGACAATCACTTTTGTCAATACTGAGATAATGGCAAGTATATAAGTGAAACATTCAAGATTTTATCAGTTAGAGGCAGCTCCAGACATATTTTAAGAATCAAATCTCTGTTTCTAGTAAAATGGAAATTTATTTGTACTCTCTGCTTTTCACTCTTATGATATTTCTTAATTCTATTTGTAAGAAGAATATAATGCCAAATCAATCATATAATATTCAAAAATTGTTTTTTTTTTTGTAAAGCACATATACTTTGAAATAGTTGAAACATATGTTATCATTGTATACGTGTGTTTCATTTTGTTGCGTTATTATGTATTTGCCGGAGAAAGTGTCTTATTAATGGTCATAAAATCCTTCGTGATAAATTATTTGTTAACAAACTCTGCTATTACAACACCAGTTTAAATGCATTACCACGTGGATGAGTTCACAGGTGCCGAAGTCGACTTTTTTACCTGGGATATCGACAATATTAAAAAATTGGTTTTTCGTAAAGCATATATTGCTGCGTAATTACCTATTCAGCGAAAAAAGTGTCTTCTTAATTGTTATGAAATAATTAGTAATAAATTATTTACAATCATTTTTTAGAAAGGAAATTTAAATCCAAACTTGCTGCGCTAATATTTTTCATTAAAAAAAGTGATTCAAATGAGGTGGCCCGGATGTGTACACCCCACCTCTCACTCAAAAGTAATGGGAGAGTATAACCTTTAAGTGCTCCCATCCCAAAAACCGTTCTCTGAATCTGCCCCTCGGGTGTTTTATAAAATAGTTTTTATTTGAAGTTAAATGTCTACAGAGACACATGTTAATGTTAACCGACCTTGCCCAAATTTTTAGTATATGTATATAAATGTTTTGAACTAATAAAGCATTCTTAGAGTTCAGAAAGAAAATCAAAATTTAATTTCGTGGACAATTATTAGTACTCACATATTAGTAAAATTTTGTAGTTCTAAGTTAATGATTTTTGTTAATTTTTAAGTGATTAGCGACTATATTTTTCTTACATTGTCAGGTCTAGGTGGGCTAATGGATTTGAAACATCTTGATTTAGTGCTACATAGTGGAGCTCCTGTTGTAATATATGATGCAGTCATATATCGCTTTCACCCGTTCAAGACGCCGAGAAATAACATGCACTTCCTCGTCCAGCAGGTAAATTAAAAACTAAAGTACAATCTAGAACAAAGCTATTATATAATTGTATCTAAAACTTCTAGTACTTTTTTAATTAAGTGGTATT
The DNA here is from genome assembly GCA_932066315.1 of Andricus coriarius. Taxonomy (NCBI): domain Eukaryota; kingdom Metazoa; phylum Arthropoda; class Insecta; order Hymenoptera; family Cynipidae; genus Andricus; species Andricus coriarius. The sequence goes on from CAKNWT010274602.1 coordinate 13,710, forward strand.
TTGGGTCTTTATAAAATGTCCTCCATCCCTTGTAAATTCAATATCTTAAATTATTAAAGTATAATTGTTTTTGACCAATATCAAATTTTTGATTAAACTAAAAAACATTACAATATATATTTTGCACCACTAGATTAGAAAAACCTACTTAGTATAGTTTTAAATTATATATTTTTCAACAGTTAAAGTAATAAACCTTATTTATATTTTTTCATAAAGAATCAAGTGAAGAATCAGAGGAAGGACCATGCAAACTAAAAAAATACTGGTCTTCCACTTCCACCAGGTCGAAATAATAAAAATCGACCGTTCACGTCACAGGACAAACATAATGATGATATATGATTTCGCATACGAAAATTGTCGAAAATCAAAAGCGGGGAAAATAATGTAATAAATAAAAAGATTTAGCATCGACAAGAATTCTTTTTGGATGATCAATTTATTAAAATTTCACATTTCACTAAAGAAGATTTATTATTCGCACACCACAATAATGACGCGCCACGTCTATCCAAAAGTTTCTAAATTTAACACGTTTGTAAACAAAATTAACCAGGGTAATTTAACCCCTTTGAACTGAATTTTTAGAGGTGTTTTAAAAATATCGAAGTACATGCTCTACATTTTGCAATAAAAAATCGCTGATATTATTCTTTAAATTGAGATATATTTTGGTGCGCCACAATCGGAAGGTTTGCGGTAATAGATAAAGGAAGGGTGCTAAGGAAAAAGGAATCCAGAGGAACCCCAACATTTTGTTAATCTTAAAAGTGGATAGAAACGTTGTAGGTTTTTTTGTGAATTAAATGGAAATTCAAATTCCACTGATTTTCGCAAAACATTGTTACCCGAACATCACATCGTTATAAACTTGATTTATACTGAGACCATTGTTAAATATTGAATAAAGTATCAGAAACGTGATGCCAATAAGAAAACAAGGTATTTCCCATTGAGGAGGGACGTATAGTTACGTCAGTCGTGTACCGACACGGCTCATTTACTGTTATGAATCACCCATTCACCCTCTGTGAAAGCCACCCTCGGATGAGTCTAGAAAAAATATACCGTTATATCACTATATCCTACGAAGAAACGGATGGTGGATGTTCTCGCGTCATTAGAGTATTCTTTGGATAGATCGGGAAGAAAAATAGATCTGTCGACGAGAAGAAAACAAGAGTAGATCGAAGAGAAAGGGAAACTACTATATACATATGCACGGAAAGTAAAACGAATTGTATAATGGATTAACGCATTCGTATAGCTGTGGGCCGAAAAGCTTTGAATTTGGAACCCTGCCAACATCCCTTCTCTTCTTCCTTTATATTCTACATTCTACAATCTACATTCTGTTACAACGTACTATCGAATTTGAGTTTACAAAGTTTTCACTTTCAAGCCTCGGATTCATTTAAGAAATGCAAAATAGTGTTAATAGTAGCATACATTTTGAAAAATAGTAGCATAATAGTGTCATGCAATTTTTTAAATGGTAAATAGAGAAGTTGACTATTTTTGAAACCTGGTATACAATCATAATATATATTCGATAAAATCGCGTGATATACTTTCGAATTTTTTTAAATACGCCTGAAATCTGTTTAATGTTGTTGCAATGCAATTTTTGGCGCCGATTTTTTATCCTTGTTTCTTTCGAGGGTGGTTTTTGAGTTAAATCCCTTCAAATCTTTGACACCCCTTAAGATCCGTGGAAATTCCTTAAAATCTTATACATAATATCTTTTTACATCCAAATAATCTCCTAAATCTGGTAAAATCCCTTGAAATCGGTAGAAATCACTAGAGATCCTCTTGAAATTTAATTTAATTTAATTTACTGATTTATTCCCTAGATTTCTCTAGAAATCCGATGGAATCCCTTGAAGTCCTTTTAGTATCATTGACATCCTGGATAATTTTTTGAAATCTTAGGAAATTTTTTGAAAACCCTTAAAAATGTTGAAATCTCCTTAAATTCCATGGAATACGTTTAAATACCCGAAACTTCCTTAAATTCCTTAAATCTTGTAAAATCCTTAGTAATCCCACAAAAATCAAGTAAGCTCCCGCAAAATATCTTGAAATCTGTAATACTTTTCAAAATTCCTTAAAAAATGATGAAATATTTGAATTTCTCTGAAATGCCGTAAAAATCCCATAAAATCTGATAAGCCCATAAAATCCCTTGAAATCTTTTAAACTGTTTGAAATCCACTGAAATCTATTAAAAGCCCGTAAAATCCGTTGAAATTCTTTGAAATCCCTGGAAAACAGTCCAATTTTTTTATATCCCTTGAAATCTATAAAAATTGCTTACAATCTTGTCCTTTTAATTTATAATAAAATCGTATGAAACCCTCAAATACTGTGAAATTCCTTGAAATCGTCGAATCTTTTAATATAGACTATATTTTTTAAGAGCCTTTGAAATGTTTGAAATCCTTTAAATCTTGGGAATCCCTAGAAATCATTTGAAATACCCGTACAACATTTGGCAATCTTTTGAAATTCATTTTAAAATATTTAAATCTTTGAAAGTCTCTGAGACTCCATACAATCCCACGAAATCCGTTGAAATCCCTTAAAATCGCTAGAACTTCCTTAAAATATTATTTCATTTCCTATAGGTACTCCCTAAAGTTCTCTATAGAAATTCTTCAAAATTCCCTAAAAAGCCTTAAAATCTTTGAAATCCTTTGATACGCTTTTTCAATCCCTTGACATTTTTTTTTAATCTCTTGAAATTTCATTGAAATCTTGCAAAATACCCTAAAACTTTTCAAATCCTTTGTAACCGTTTCAATTTTTAAAATCTTTAAAGTCCTTGGAGATCCTATAAAATTGCGTAGGTCTATCTAAGTCCTCTGAAATCAGATAAGACTTTTTAAAATACCTTGAAATCTCTGAAAGTCCTTCGAATATTTTTAAATACTCTAACTATAAAATCCTTTCGAATCACTAAAATCCGTGAAATTTTTGAAATTCCTTTAAATCTTTCTATTTTGAAATCAGTGAATTTGAAATATGTATTTGATTGTTGATTTTTACTGATTCAAATTTAAAAAGTTGCTAATAATTTGAAATGCATTGATCCGAATTTTCAGCGCGAATTAAAATATAAAATAGCATAAAATATAAAAATATTGATAATGGATCCCTAAAAAGTTTGTTTAAATGATACTAATGAATTTGAAGATCTTTTAGAACAAATTGTATCTGACATAAAATTAAATGGCTGAAATCGTTAGGAAAAAATTATACACTATGGAAGCTTTTGTTAAATACACAATCATCGAACATCCGCCGATTGATGAAACAAAGGGTAATTTATTCAGGAACCACAAGTGATAAATGATTCCCGCAAAATTTAGGGTAAGCTGAGTTTATTTGAGCTTTGCTTTGTTCCTTGGCGGAAAATGTCAGAGTCACGTGTCAAAAGCGGAAGTAAAGCTGATTTCGTTGACAATGTCATTTCCCACGAACGCGCGTCTGGTGCACTTTGAATACAAACCAAATATAGGTGTCCCATGGGATTCGCACGAGCGCTTCGTTTTGGCTCTATACTACTCTACATTCTACTATGTGGCGCAATCCCATAGGCATAGGACACTGTCCTGCCGGATCCCCTGGGACCCACGATTACGCAATTTCCGCTTTGGTTTGATTCGATTTCGGAAATCGTTCGATTTCCTAACCCTACCAGTGAGAGCATACATTTCGATTCGACGCCGGTCAAATATATTTACAGTACAAACGTGGAACCAGACACTTCTATCTCTTCTTGATTCATGCGGGTAGGTGTTCGAGTTTAGGGATTACAGAATATTTATGAACAGGGAATAAATTGAGAGAATAGTGCGATTTTAAATTCAAACAGAAAATTATCAACACGACTTTATAGAAGACTTTCAGTGAAAGAGATAAATGAGAATTGTATAAAGTGAAACTGGAATTAAAAATTACTTTTTATATTTTGGTATTATAATTTTGACAAAAGGACTATCTGAATTTTTCGTTATATGCGTGCTTAAGATATTGATCAAGTCTTTAAACTGCTCATTTTTTTAAAATTTTAGTAATTATATTCATTTCAAATTAAAGGGAGTTATAAGATAAATTTTTTATTTCAAAACTCTGAAATTTAGGCTTTTATTATACTAGAAGCGCAGTTTCAAATTGTACACCTATTTAACTGGTTCTGCGTTATGAAAATTGATGATTTTACTCACGAAATAATCGGAGTGTCTACCTGATGGTTGATTATAAATTTCCAGTAATTCTTAAGTTTTCTCCCGGTCAAATGTTAAATTTTTCCGATCAATTTAAAAGGAATTTTGGAAAATAATTACAATT
>CAKNWT010274608.1:0-12404 GCA_932066315.1 Andricus coriarius
GTGTCATGCCATGTCATGTGTCATGCCATGTCATGTGTCATGCCATGCCATGTGTCATGCCATGTCATGTGTCATGCCATGTCATGTGTCACGTCATGTGTCATGTCATGTATCATGACATGTCTTGTGTCACGTTATGTATCATGACATGTGTATTGTCATGTCAAGTCATGTTATGCGTCACGTCATTAGTCATTTCATGTTTCCCGTCATGTTTCCCGTCATGTGGCATGTCAAGCGTCATGTCAAGTGTCATGTCAAGTGTCATGTCAAGTGTCATGTCAAGTGTCATGTCAATTGTCATGTCATGTGTCATGTCATGCCATGTCATGTGTCATGTCATGTCGTGTATTATGACATGTCTTGTGTCATGTCATGTGTCATGTCATGCCATGTCATGTGTCATGTCATGTCGTGTATTATGACATGTCTTGTGCCATGTCATGTGTCAAATATGCACGCACCTTCACTATATAGGGTTATATAACCCATAACCCAATAACTTATTGTAGGGGTAGTTTTTCGATTTTCAAGAGGTGAAGCGTCACTGAGTAAGTATAATTTAGGTAAATATTATACTGTTATGATGAAAAACTATTATACACTATTTGACCTACTTTCATGGTACCGGTGTAGTTTCCACACCCTGATAGGGGTAGTTTTTCGGTTTTTATAGGGTGACATGGTGCTAAGTAAGTAGTAATCAACGTAGTTATTATACATTGACACTAATTGATTCTATCTATGGGAAAAAATAATTCAAAAATATTTTATACACATTCTTTTTTATGACGTATTATCCACCCCCTCATAGGGGTAGTTTTTCGATTTTCAAGAGTCGAAGCGTCACTTTTTTATGAAAGACTATTGAAAACTATTTTACCTACTTTTATAGTACCGGTGTACATTCCATCCCCTGCTCGGGGTAGTTTTCGGGTTTTTAGGGGTTGAAATGGTGCTATGTAAGAAGAATGGACGTAGAGACTATACGTTAATATACCAAGGCGATCGTACCTACATAAAAAAACATAGTTAAAAGCTATTTCAATCACTTTCTTATGCATGAAGTACTTTTCACTCCCAATTAGGGGTAGTTTTTCAAGTTTAGAGTGTTAGAAGGGGTTGAAAGGATAAACTAATAATAAATTCGATTACGGCATGCATTGCAGATTATTTTCAGCTTTGTTGCGTCAATTTATGTTCTTTCCTTCAAAAACTACGTTGGGCGCAAAAAAAGAGGCGGATTTTCGGCTTATTTTGGCGTCTTTCATTCGTCCCCTAGAGGTGTGTCCATTTGCTCAATTTCGGACGTTTAAAAATACAAGTTAGTTGAAATAGAAAGTGCCCAAAACGTGATTTGACTACAATATTTTATGTCAAAATTAGTAAACATTTTTTCAGACTTCCAATTCTGCTCAAATCATGCCCATTGGCGACTCAGAGAATTTTTTTCACAACGGCATATATACAAATGGATGACGAAACTTGACACGCTTACCCTATGAAACCCAATTTGTATTATTCCTAGATGAAATCCCACAGGATTATTTGTTTTTGTGCAAAATATGTTTTGAAAGTATTATTAGTATATAGTGATTAATCTTTGAAGTCACGAAAAACTACTGCACAGCCGTATCTATTATAGAAATCTACTGCTCATTCGGGCGTATCGAAAAAATTAAATAGTTTGCTTTCGTTTTTGGGTAGGGCTACAAAGTTTCTATTAGGTGTGAACATAACTCCCGAAAAATATGAGTCTTAAAAAAAAGTCTTCAGTTTGCACAAGGCCGTTTATGTCAAAATAGGGAATAATATTAATAATAATAGATTTCTCATCGCTAAAGGTTCAAAAATGATTATTACTGACCCGGATAAGCCGTAAAAATGCATATTGTATCCAAATGCTTAGTATAGACCCAATGGAATAGTTTCCTGTGTTCGCGTGTTCATGTTAAACTCACAGATAATCGTAAAATTCATGAAATTGTATATATTTTTAACTATTAAAAGCTCAAAAATGTTCATTTGAAGGGCTGCAGGATAGAACTAGATCAGAATTTTTCAGGAGAGCGAAATAACATTCTGTAAAATCGAAATCACCATTTAAATATAAAACGAAACTTTACTCCAGGGCTGAAGTGTTTCTGAATTAAGACCAAAAATGTATGATTGAAAAAAAAATCCAGTTTCAAGAAACAGAATGTGGAAATTTACAACCTCAAAGTGACAGGAACCTAAAACTGGAACGCAGGCTCAGTTGCAAATAACGATTAGAAGCTCAATCTTCAGGTTAATCAAAAAATAAAAACTTACTCCTGAGATGTTGAGTTGCTAAATTGAGCGAAGATGAGTTTGATTAGAAAAAGTTAACCAATTCCGAGTAAATCATTCAAGAATTTAGATATTCAAATTTCATGGGTTTTGAAAATCGTCTTTGGATAGCAACTAAAAATCTGTTTTTCAATTTTTAAAAATAATAAAAATTCACTCCCAAGATACGGCGAAGCTGAATGTGAATAAAAAAGTTTTCAACCAAAAAGATTATTCTGTTCCGTAGCGTTACCATCTGGGTCGGGTGAAAAACCAGGACGCTAAGAAATTATCAAGCGATCCCTAAAAAAAAAAGGTCATCAAGAGAAAAATGTACCAGATATCCTTGACTAAAGTCTGGGAAATGGTATGCCGAAGCACTGTACAGGTGTACAAAGTACTCAATCGCTAATATTTAGCTTTGCTACTAATTTTATGCAATATATTTGCGTTTTCCGGTTTAAGTAGATATTCGTAAAGAAATTTCAATAGCGCGCGCATTTCTATAAAATCACGTTCAGTATTATGCTGAAACATACAACTGCGATTCTAGAAAAATATAAAATATTTGCATTCAAAAATCTTGGTTTCGTAAAAAACCAGGATATTTTGCCTATTTTCAAGAAAAAACCAGGACACACTTCGAAAAAAGAGGACATGTCCCGAAAAAACAGGACGAAATGGTAACCCTATGTTCCGGGAAAATAAATATTTAGCGTGACGGTGCAAGTGCGGCGAATTAGAAAATTGGGGTTCAAAATGACCCAGAGCCTGCAATTTTTATCCGATTTCATCTTTTTTTTTTAAATTAAAGCTAATTAAATTCCTAAGAGGTTTGTTGAGGCCGATTTTGCAAAAAAGGCTCTGTTTGTTTATTATTTAAGTTGAAAAAAGCCAAAAAACCATAATTTTTCATATTTGAGCTGCCTGTTCTGTATCATTTATTGATATTACCTCAAAAATGTGACAAACTGATATATTTATAATCGATTAACAAATCCTTATAATTTAGATGAAGTTCCTGCAATCCGTTCAATTGTTGTAAACAAATTTATGAACAAAATCGATTTTTTCTATACATTGAAGCCTGGAAGCTCTTTTCATCACGTTTTCCCCGCGAAATAAAATAAAATCACTTTTTCACTAAAATCAAACACGGAAGTATTATTTTCAAATTTTTATAAACAAATTTCATAAACAAATTTAACAAATAAGCGCTTTTGGATATATAAAATGCATTTTTTCTGCGCAATCCTTAGTTTTGGCTTCAAAAATGAAAATTCCATGACAGAAATAGACAATCAACAATATTGACCATTGTCATAAACAATACTGATTAACAAATGCATTAAACGGTCACTCTCTGATGGAAAAAATCCATTTTTTTTGCATAATTGTTCATTTTATCCCTAAATTAAAATTCTGATAGAAGAAACGGACATTTCACAATATTTTTTATTGTTCTTAACAATCCTGATCAACAATTGCATTTAATAGTCGCTTTCAAATAGGAAAAATCTCTTTCTTGCTGAAATGTTTACTAGATCATAAAAAATGAAACTCCTACGAAATATACTGACATCCAACAAAATTTCCCATTGTTATAAACAATCTTGATCAATTAATTCTTAAAATAATTCTTTAGTATAGAATAAATCTGTTTTTTGGGTTCAATAGTTAATGTTACCTTGAAATAAGGAACCGAATCGTAAAACATCAACACTCAACAGTTTTTTCAATATTATAAACAATGAAGATGAACGAAATCATGAAGCTTACCCACTTTGGACGAAAAATTCTGGTTTTCAGCAGCGTTGTCCATTCTTGCCTCAATCATCTCCAATCAGCAGATCCTGAACTTGTGCATCCATGGGACGAGGAGCAGTCTCCTTAAGGGTTATGAAGTTGTTTATGTAGGGATCAGTCATAATCAACAACTTGTGACACAAATCTTCATTGGTTGCAATCCGACTGAATTCACGGGTATTAAATTCCCTTATCCTCTTGAAAATCTTATTATTCGCCCCTTAGGACTCTTCTGCCAATTGGCAGATAGGCAATGGAGCATTTCATTGAACCCAAAAAACAGATTTATTCTATAGGAAAGAATTATTTTAAGAATTAATTGATCAAGAGTGTTTATAACCATGGGAAATTTTGTTGGATGTCAGTATATTTCGTAGGAGTTTCATTTTTTATGATCTAATCAACATTTCAGAAAGAAAGAGATTTTTCCTATTTAAAAGCGACCATTAAATGCAATTGTTGATCAGAATTGTTAATAACAATGAAAAATATTGTGAAATGTCCGTTTCTTCCATCAGAATTTTAATTTAGGGATAAAATGAACAATTATGCAAAAAAATGGATTTTTTCCATCAAAGAGTCAACCGTTTAATGCATTTGTTAATCAGTATTGTTTATAACAATGGTCAATATTGTTGATTGTCCATTTCTGTCATGGAATTTTCATTTTTGAAGGCAAAACTAAGCATTGCACAGAAAAAATGCATTTTATATATCTTAAAGTGCTTATTTATTGAATTTGTTTATGAAATTTCTTTATAACAATCAAAAAAATAATACCTAAGTGTTTGATTTTAGTGAAACAGTGATTTTATTTTATTTCGCGTGGAAAAACGCGATGAAATGAGCTTCCAGGCTTCAAAAATCGATTTTGTTAATAAATTTGTTTATAACAATTGAACGGATTGCAGGAACTTTATCTAAGTTATCCGGATTTGTTAATCGATTGTGAATCTATCAGTTTTTCACATTTTTGAGGTATAATATCAATAAATGATACAGAACAGGCAGCTCCAATATGAGAAATTATAGTTTTTTGGCATTTTGCACCTTAAATAATAAACAAAGAGAGCCTTTTTTGCAAAATCGGCCTCGACATACCTCTTAAGAATTTAATTAGCTTTACTTTTAAAAAAAAGATGAAATCGGATAAAAATTGTAGGCTCTGGATCACACATTTATTCATTTTAAATAAACACGCCAACGGTGACTAATCCGGTCGGCCCTCCGCGATGGGTCATTTGCTCTTCCGTGGATGGTCGAAATGAGTGAAAAGAAGATGATCGTATTGACCATCCCGAAAAGATACCTTGATTATTCCTGATAGTGAGTCTGACCTTCTTATAATAGACTGGCCATAAAATGAGAGTCTCTCTATGTCGCAAAAAATTCTGAAAGGCTCTTTGGACCATCTAGAAGCACGGACTGGCTCTCTAAATTTTGACCCTCTAACTTTGACCATCCATTTTTCTCCGTGTATTATTCTCATGCAAATTTCATAAATTTTCATAAATATTTCTATATAATTATGTATATAATTTATTGAAAATATTTAGGTTGAATCTTAAACTTAATATTTGTACTTTTTAGTGTAATTGCATTAATTATGATGACAAATGAGTTTCTTTAAGTATTTTCTTAACAAAGATATAAAAAAAATATTGTTATTGAAATCGCCACTTTTGACATCGGATTCGTTTAAATAATAAATTACACAGAATCAAATTTAAATATCTATAGCCTCAAGTTCTTTGAAGCGAAGAACGGTGAATACTTCTAAAAAATAGAACTTCATATTGAACTCTTCAAAAATGGTTTCAAATATTTAACGGCATAAAAAGCTGAAAAAAAGTAATTATTCAAATAATTGTATCGTATTTAAAAAGATTTTGAACCTTAAAGTATTGGTCGAGTGCAAACGATTTTGATCGAAGACGTCCTAATGCGCTCCGTTAGCTGAATCGGTTTAGTTAGACATTAGCGTTAGGCGTTTGGTAAATAAACTCAGTGCGTGCGAACTCGGGTACGATCCTCAGTACTTACCGATTTTTCAGTGTACTATGCGTTAGCGATATAATTAAAAAATATTATGAATAATATATCTACGGAATAATTACGAATATCTTTGATATTTATATAACAGATATTATTTTACTTTTTCTGATAAATAAAAAATATTATTTTTATTCATTCGTATTGTTGTGAGATTATAGAGAACCTGCTTTAATGCCACAAGTCCCACATGTAGTAGTTGGAGGCTCAAAAGAGGGTCTAATGTTTCTTAAATACAGGTCTAAAATACATTGAAATCGCTGCTTATTTAGAACCTACTTTACTACTCCCAGCGCCTACTAAGGTAGGAGTTACAGGTTCAAAGTAGGGTCTAAATTTCGACTCGGGATGTATACAGGGTGTTTTTTTTAACTTGAGACAACGAAATATCTAAAAAAATACGCATCCTACGGAAAAAATGTCTGGAATAAAAACTTTTTATTTTCGAGGGGGAAAAAAGATTTGTTAAAATTTACCCCACCCCCACCCCCCCAGGAGACATAGGAGGTGGGTTTTTATTTTTTTTTTTATTTTTTTATTTTTTTTTTTTTTGCGAATCGAAAAAAATTGTTCGAATAAAACTTATGTATTTCATGAAGGAGAATCTGAATCTGTGATAAAAAATTGGGGTTCCCATTTGAAATTACAAAGTTACCCCCACCCCTGCCTCCTGCGGGGGTGGGGGTGGGGTAAATTTTAACAAATCTTTTTTCCCCCTCGAAAATAAAATGTTTTTATTCCAGACATTTTTTCCGTAGGATGCGTATTTTTTGAGATATTTCGTTGTCTCAAGTTAAAAAAAAACACCCTGTATAGATTTCCAACCCATCTTCAGATGGAGATTTGACATTGGAATCGAAGTAGGATCACATGTGGATTCGCATTACATAGGTCCCTATATGTATTTACTGTGTGGAGATTTACAATAAGGCAGTGCCCAAAACGAAGTATAGGCTTACGGAAATATTTATGCTACGCTCACCGAAAGTCGGTGAACTTAGTCGCCCCTTTTCAGCTCCCCTAGGCTCATCGAAAATTTTTGTTCTATACGTTCACCGAATTTCGGTAAACCGAGAAACGGCCTGCACGAAAACGTACATCTAAAATGCCTAGTTGCATTCAATGGGGAGAATTTTGCAGGCCTGTGTAATATTAAAATTATTGTGAGAGATTGATCTACCATTACCCAAAGTAATGAGACAATGAACAAAAGATGTGAATTTTTCGAATGATTTGACATGCAATAAAATTGTCCATATGTATAAATTATATAGAAAGTAATTTTTCATCGAATGATGATGTTGATGATGTCAATATCAGTATCTTATTCATAGGTTTCTGTAGTTCAGTATTCAAGGAAATGATTCGACTTTGGCCCAAATACCCACTTACCTCAAACTGGGAGTTTTCATTAATTTTAAAGAACGTTCGGTGTCAAAGCTTGTAGCACCAAATCCTGCTGCTATCAGGGAAGCATTTCTTGTATCCGCTATCTCAACGGATTTTGTCAGAAGACAAACAGGTCTAACAGTAGCAGTTAGTTTAACAGGAAAACGCAGTTTAATAAGAGCAATGTCATAATAATGTGCATTCATTTTATACTTTGGATGAGGGTATTTTTCAGCAATAAGAATACGTTGTACCGCCTCGTTACTGATTTCAAGATTGACTGAACCCATACGTGCCTATAAAATAGTTATAACATTTTTAATAATCAGAAAATTTGAAACGAAAATTTGAACATCAAATTTTTAAGAATTTACTTGAAATCTGTTCAATATAGATTATAGAATGATTTTTCTATGTATAATTTTTTCCTTACCTCTACTGGAACTTGACCATTTACATTTATTATGCAGTGTGCAGCAGTTAATATATATTGGGTGGAGATCAAGGAACCACCGCAATTATAATTGATAACCGTTTTACGATTTTTGTCGCGATATCCTAAAGCAGCCATGAAAGGAAATTCACCTTCGACTGTTTCATCGCCACCAAGTATGTGGAAAACTAACCCTTCAGACATTGGTATTTCATTCTCGAACTGATGACAAGCTAAGAGTATACACATTTTTAATATCTAATCATCTAATGTGTAGAATCTAAAAATAAAAAATAACTAATAATAATCAAATAATGTGATGGTATATGCAAGATGTCATGGAATTTGAACGATTGCAAGGGATTTCATGGAATTTCATGCAGTTTTAGTGGATTTCATGCAATTCTAGGGGATTTCATAGAATATCATGATATTAAAAAGGCTTTTAAAATAATTAAACAGTTTAAAAGTAATTTAAAAAGATTTACAGGAATTTTCAAAGGAAAGAAGAGCAAATTGCTAGTAATTATTTTTCAAGCAATTTCAATCAATTTTAATAAAGGATTTCACGGCATCAATAAGAGAATTAAAAAAGTATCAGGAAAAATTAAACGAATGTAACGGTGTACTAAATTCAAGTTAATTCAAAGTGAATTATACATCAATTTAACTTAATTTAAGTAAATCCAAGTAAATATAGATATAAAACGATCCAATAACAAAAATTTATCTACACTGAGAGACTTTTTGTTAGAATAAATGATAAAAATGAATGAGAATTTAGTATAATATCGTTCCAAAATAGGGGAAACAGGGTTTGCGTATCCAAAATTAATATAGTGGTTTTCAGCCGGCAAAATTAATATTTTTGTTTGAACAAATGAAAAGTATGTTGCAATAACTCTTATCAAACTTGCGAGAATTTAAAATTCACTATATCAAAGTTGACAAGCGAGGTTAAAACGATAGTAATACATTTTATTCGAAACAGTGAAAACATCTTTTGAAGTTGCTATACAAATCATATGAGAATCTCAAACGACTATATGAAAATTAACAAAAGATTTAACCTTCAGTAGGAGGAACTAAATACAAAAATTAAATACAATTAAATACGGAAACATGCACACAATTATTATCTTCATTATTATATATATCTTATTTATTCACTACATACATATTCGCACGCTTAATCGCTATGAAAAATCGGAACGCTGCGGCGAGATTCGAACCTAACTACCTAAATTACTAACGCATTTTACCCCTAACAACTAAACCCCACGGCTAACTTACATTATGGAATATTTGGCAAAAATCTGGGCAAAGCGGCGTCGCCTGACAACTCAGGGCAGTATGAAAAATATCTGGGCCCTGTTTCATGAGTGATTTGTTGCTTCAGATATTTTGTTAATAAATAGGTTAAATATTTTATCACTTTCAATGATTAAATTGATTTTTTATAAAATAAATTTTTTTCAACGAACTGATAATATTCTTGTATGAATAATATTATCCAATTTGATATCTCAGTAGGTAATATTTTATAAATTGTACTCGTTGAATCAAATCTTATTATCTTAGTGTATAAATTTCGTGAGATAGAATTCCTAATGTTTTAAATCCAATAGTAAATAAATTAATTGAAAATAGAAAGAGTTAACTTCAGGGTTCCCACCCGTCCAGGGTTTTCGGGACATGTCCTCTTTTTTCTAGGTCTGTTCTGGTGTCCTGCTTTTCTTCTGAAAATAGGCAAAATATCCTGGTTTTTTACAAAACCAAGATTTTTGACAGCAAAGCTAATTATTACCAGGGGCATGACATTATTATTATGATTATAGTTCCCAAGTTGACTCAGCGGGGAAAATGCGAAACTGCAGCGATGATCGACTTTCGCCCAATTATCTTGTTTAAATTTAAATTAAATATAAGAATTCATTACCTTTTTCTATTATATTTACATTTATAAAATATTAAAGCGATAGAAACATCTGTTTTTGCAGTTCTAAATTAAACAAATATAAGTTAAGCATAAAAGGTATAATTTATGATAACAATATTTAATACATTTTTTATCTTTATATTTATAGTATGCACTGTGATTATGTATATTTAAACACGTAAAATAACAGGTAAACTAGTAAAATACATATGTATAACAGAGGCAATTTACAAAAAAAAGCCAAAATTCTAAAACTTGTTATAAAATTATTACATTAGGCGGGTTACAAGTAAAGGGATTTCAAAGGTTATATTTTGACATAGGATGTTGACACGTCCATTTTGGTTATCCGAAAACCGCGGAAACATTTGAGGAGCATTCTCAAACGAAACTATATGAAAAATCAAGAATAATCATTTCATAGTTTGCTATGCGTCTCAGATTTCTGTCAACTTCATATTGTCAATATCAATTTCTAAAATACGTTTTCGAGATTATGATATTCTGTATTTTTCTTATTCAAATTATTTTTCGAAAACTCAGTAAAAAGAATATCATTTTCTCATAGTGTTATTTCTTGAAATTGAGATTCATAATATTTCGTATTTAGAATACTACTTTGTCGTCTTCGTGTTTTAGAGACTCGTATGATAATATTAAACTTCGGTACTGTCATACGAATAAGTGTAATAAAACCTCGGTTTTCCCTATTTTGGAACGATATTATACTAAATTCTAATTCATTTTTTTCATTTATTCTAACAAAAGGTCTCTCAGTGTAAGAGAACTTGTTGAAGCACTCCAAAATTTCTTATGTTAAAAGATCCAACTTTCTTCCAACATTATATGTAGAATGTAGATAATTTCTCAGAATGGAGAAATGAATAACAATTTGGTAATTCGTTCATTTAAAAAAAATGTTTGCACTTTTAGTAATCAAAATTGAATAAAAGTGTCTATATACAAAAAAGGCCGACGTTTCGACACCGCTTTGTGCCTTTCTCAAGGCTGTAAAATATAAAAGAGGTTTTTCTTTATAATCAAAAACTAAAAAACCAAAATTTGTTTGAAACGCAAGTATAAAATTAAAATATTATAAATACCTGTTTAAGTAGGGTTTAAAAAAAACCGATGAGGTATAAAATGTCATTATGTTAAAAATGGTAAAAATGATGTCAGAGCTTAAAAATTAAAACTTTTTTATAACCTCATGCGTAAAAGAACGGAGGTTCAAATTATTAAGAAACTACATTTTTGTCAAAATTCGTAAAACCAAAGCGCTTTGAAAGAAGTTGAAAAAACGACGGGCAATAAAAATGAACGAATGACCAAATTATTATTTATTTCTCCATTCTGAGAAATTACCTACATTCTACTATAACGTTGGAAGAAAGTTGGATCTGTTGACATAAGAGATTTGGGAGTTCTTCAACAAGTTCTCTTAAATAAATTTTTGTTATTGGATCGTTTTATATCTACATTCACTTGGATTTACTTAAATTCAGTTAAATTTATCTATAATTCACTTTGAATTAACTTGAATTTAGTACAACATTACATTCGTTTAATTTTTCCTGATACTTTTTTAATTCTCTTATTGAATTCACTTAGGCAATTAGTTATTCTTATCCCTACCTACACGGAAAAAAATGTTCATTAAACTTTGTTGAACTATTTCAAGAGTCGGGGATGAGAGCGAACCTTGAACAAATTTTCCATATTATGTATAACTTTCAGGATTTAATGTAGAACCAATCTGGAATAATTCTACAAGAGTTCTGTAAACTTTATACTGAACCCCGATTAAAAAAATGTTAATAAAATATAAAGAGAAATTCATGGCAAAATGTTGAAGACTTTCGTAGAAATCACAATTTAGGTATTGAGAGTTTGTGATCACATCATTATAAGGTTTAGATACCTCAATTCAGTCAAACGTATAGAAAAATTCTTGAAAAAATGTTGAAAAACCTCATAGAAATTCGATTCGAGGTCTTGAGTGTTTGTGAACTACTTCAACATGAGATCTATAGACTTCAGTTTTATAAAATGTAGCTGCGCAGTCGCTACTGTGCGCAGGCAGCGACATTTTCCGCCCGGACAATGCGTTTAACATATAACACCGGTTAGTGAATAGCGATTAAGGGGTTACGGGCAGTCGCAAGGCCAAGAAAAAAAGATTTTTTAAAGAATTTTTTTTGAAAACAGCTTTTATTAATTATTGGAAAATGTTCTACACTTCGAATGATACACATTACAAGAAGTTACAGTAATTTTTTAAGATAAAAATATCGATAAACATGCAAGTTATAGTTAATCTGCCAGAGGTCCAATAAAAAAATGTGTTTTGCGGTGCGCATCATAACTCATGACTGGATCATCTGAAACAAAAAAATAAAACGGGATTAGTTGAAAAGCGATATTCCCTTGTACTTGAACGAAGAATTAAGTCAAAAATTTAATTTTTAAGAAAAT
>CAKNWT010274616.1:0-14740 GCA_932066315.1 Andricus coriarius
ATAACGTAGAATTTTAATAATAACAATAATATAGAAAAATTTGATATAAATTATTATTTATATTAATTATTTATTGATACTCAATTAAGAAATAATTCCTTATCGTTAATATTCAATAAAAATTAAATTATTAATATAAGTATTTTAAAAGTGTATTATTCATGTAATTTCTAAAAACGAATTTCTAATTATTTTCGAATAGCAAACACCACTCCTTACATTATGATAACATAAAATGACTGATTTACTTGTCACTTAGCAAATGACTGACCAATCAGTCACTTTTATTGACTGAGAATCAGTCATTTTCAGTGACTGATTGAATCAGTCACCAATATTGACTGATTCATCAGTCAAAACGACTGTTTCGCCAGTCAAAATGACTGATTTGTCAGTCAAAACAGGCTTGATTGATTGAATCAGTCAAATTTTGACTGATTTAAATTTAGAGTGTATATTTTCCGCATGCGACTTCATCTTCTATTTATTAATTTTATTTTCGTTTAGTGAAACCTCATTTCAGTACTCACGTTCTACAAATGTAAATTCATATTTCACATAAAAATACAGGGATATCTCATAGATGTTTAGAGTTTCGCAATTATAACTGTCAAACTGTTCTCCGTTTGTAACTATAACATAATAATTTCGGTAGCATGTGTTTTGTTGATTTGACCACCAAAGGAACAGAATCTAAATGACAAAAAAAAGAGGGACAAAAATCAAAATGCAACAAAATCAAGCTCAAAAAGTACAATCGCAAAATTCAACATGAATCGGCGTTCTTTGACAGTGTTTATTTGGATAAGAAATCTGATTCATCCCATGCAATCAGGTTGGAACTGTCGAGCAGGTGGCATAAACCTATTTTGCTCACTCTAATCATAGAATTTATTTCAACATGTCGATTCATCGAGAAAGAGGTATACCGATGAACAACGGACCCACTGACAAATAAACAGGAGGTTGAAGCACCATCCAGCGCGCGAAATAACGAACGAAAACAAATGCAGGGTATTGCGACGCGCTGGCTCGTTCATGCCTAGAGAAATGATGGAAATAGTGAGGGTGGGGGTAAAAGAGGGGGATTCACGTAGAAAGGAGAGGGAATAGGCCGGCGGGCAATTAGTTAATTGAGTTGATCGATGGATTTAGTTCGTGCGACGCTCAGCAACTCGACATCTGATTGAGAGCTTCCACTCGTTCTATATATCGTGTATGTACATACAAACTGCGCCCGCGGCTTTTACACCGTAAACGATCAAAGGACTGCACGTGATTCGATAACCCAGGGCAACGCTCATTCCCACTTCCAATTGTCATTAACGTCTAGGGAGTTTAGCATTCAAATTTTTTTTTTTTTCTCAATTGCGAAAGTCACATTTGTCTCCTTTGCGTATTTTGCCCTATTCGTTTCCTTTAACCTCGCTGAAATTCTGATCACTCAAAATCTTTATTTGTAGAAAACTGTACTGATTAAAACATTCTGAAATCTTTTACCAATTTCCCTCGAAAGCAATTATACGTTGTTATTATTATTAAGTTATAAGAATTACGTACAAATGTTTAGTGTCATTTTGAACCCCCTTGCCCTACTGAACCCATATGAGCACTAGTATAGTTATTTGCGATACAAGTGCGCAAAATACTTGATTGTGTGCGAGTGTAAATTTTGCAGCATAAGCCGCAGGCAAAAGATGCAATCACCTATGCGCACGTGTATCACACGCCATTTTTTGCAACGCCCGTCCGAAAAAGTTGTGCTAGGAGGAGTTAATAAAAAATATTAATTTTATATTGCATAGAGTGGAGTTAAGAACCCCCCCCCCCCACACCGTCTGTTGCCCCAAAATGAAAAAATTAGTCAAAGTAGGCTCCGAGCGCCTACAAAGAAGGGTTTCGTAGCCTATTAAGACGTTATTAAAATCTTAACAGTATCTTAAAATAACAGATTTTTAAATTTTGAGAAAGAAAAATTTTTGAAAAGAAAGTTTGAAAAAGAATTTAGTAAAAAAAATTGTTGAAACAAAAATTTGTTGGAAAAAATTATGTACAAAAAATTGTATGAAAAAAAAAATGTTGACGCTCATGCCCTTTTTCTGTGCCAAATATTAGCGCTTATGCCCTTTTGTACTTCAATCATTAAAAGATATGTTCAAGTTAAATCTATATATATATTTCAAGAAG
The DNA here is from genome assembly GCA_932066315.1 of Andricus coriarius. Taxonomy (NCBI): domain Eukaryota; kingdom Metazoa; phylum Arthropoda; class Insecta; order Hymenoptera; family Cynipidae; genus Andricus; species Andricus coriarius. The sequence continues at coordinate 2,188 of CAKNWT010274616.1, forward strand.
GTACCAACACCAGTGTTTAAAGTTACCTATGGCAGTGTCTAAAGTACCTCATCTCGAAAGTGCGCATGCGCAGCTCTTTGACCAGTGCCTAAAGTAAGCCATCTTCAAACTGCGCATGCGCGAAAATTGTTTCGCACAGAGTCTGCTCAAATAAGGTTCCTCAGGCACCATTTAGAAGCATGAAAACGTCAACTTTTGAGATCTGTGTTGCAAAAAGATTCTTTTAGCCTCCTCTCATCAATATTAGGTTAGAATTCTAATACGACCACTTATTTTTTCTGAAAGCATATTTTCAACGAAAGAGTAAGGGTATACTTCCGAAATGGTCACCCATTCATTTTGATTAAATACTTGGCCTAGAGGGTCCTTTTGAATCCCAGTTAAAAGTCCCAAAATTATTTTTTGCGCAATTTATAAGAAATTAAGTTATTAATAATTCTTGCGAAAAAAATAAAAAGAATGAATTTTTTAGATTTGATGTCACAAAAATTTTTCTGAGTTAGTTGAAATCAAGCGGTAAACTACTCACAAGTAGTGGTGTGCAATTGGTATACTGGACTCAACGACTGAGTCGAATTTTCGATTCGACTCTCGATCAGCGCTATATCATTTGGATTTCATTTCAAAACCAACGGAACAGTTTCGATTATGCGAAGTCTCAATTTCGAAGTGATTTATGTCGCTTTGAATTTTTCTCTAATTAAACTCAATTTTGAAAATCCCACGTTACAAGCTCTCACCATGGAAAGGTGAGAGGAATATGTGTTAATTGCACAGCATAGTTGAGGAGCTGATAGCAATAGCGGAGTAGAAAAATCGTCGGAGCAAAAACGAGCGAAGAACGATGCGGGAAAAAAACGAGTAAAAAAGAAACAAGAATGACGAAGATTGTATCGTATATTATAATATACCGATATAATAGTACGGTAGATTATATTATAATCTATCATTGTATTACACTTTTATGTTATAATGTACAATACAATCCTCATTATTCTTGTCTCTTTTTAATTCGTTTTGCCTGCATTATTCTCAACTCGTTTTTGCTCTGACGACTTTTCTACTCCGCTTTTGCTATCAGCCCCTCAGTTAATTTTTTAGTTATTCAGTTAGTTAAAGTTGTACGATCAACTTACTCCTCCCACCTTTCCATAGTCCCTGATTTATAACACCCATGTGTTAACTCATTTCTCCTCCTTTTGCACCCTTTAAAATTAATTAATATTTTGCAAAATTTAAAAAACTTTTTAAAGAAAAATCTGAAAATTTCAATGAGATTGATAACATTTATACATAAAATTTTTATCTCAGATCAATACTTTTGAGACTTTTTAAGAAAACTAACAAAAACGTAAAAAATGGTAATAACTTAATTTATATCAATCTGCGCAAAAATACTTTAGGGGTGAAAAATTATTTTTTGGTGGTGTGACTGCTTTACTTGAAACGTGTAGCTACACGGAGAAAAATCCACAATCCGAAAAATCCACAATTTTGTCTTCTTATTCAGGCAGACCATAATTTTATAGTCTGTTTGAACATCCACGGGTGATTTAGAGTCACTATCACCCAAGTGCGAAATTCGGTCGGATGCCAGAGATTGACCATCGGCCCAAAGTCGGCCCTAATTTGGTAACCGATCTACGGTAACCAGAGTTGGACCAACTAAGGTGTTTTCAAGCTGCCATGGTCTCACCGAAGTTGGCAACCGACGTTGGCGGTGGGCGAAAAGCCGACTGTCGGCCCAATTCTGGCCCAACTTTGGGCAGACGATCGGATAAACTGTGGCAGATTGGTCGGTACGACCACAAGAATGCAGTCGGTCCGACTCTGTATACAGCAGTCGGTTAGCCACAATTCACCTTGATGCATCCGATAGTCAGTCAAATCTTGGCCCAAATATGGGCCGGCCGTCGGGCAAGCGCTGGTTCGTTGTTACAAAATGACCAAGAAAATCTGGTCGGTCCGACTATGCGCAAGAGATGGCCGGACCATCGGCATAGCATTGGCTTGTACAAGTCTGATGCACCCGACGTCGCAGTACGCGATACAATTTTTAAGTTCCGCCGATGCGAATTTTAAATGCTCATTAAAAAACACATTTTATGTAATTATGAAAAGTTGTGAAATAACCTAAAACGCGAAAAAACAAAATATTACACGAAGAAAAATTATTCAAAGTGGGCGCAAAGAAAAAAACAAAATTAAAAAAAAATGGTTTAAAAAAGTTTGAAAAAAATGTTTGAAAGCAACTTGTTTAAAAAAAATGTTAGATAAGACATTTTTTTACAACATTTTTAGAAAAAAAATTGAAGAAAAATTGTTGAAAAGAAAATTGTTGAACAAAAATTGAAACAAAACGTTTGAAAAAAAACTTGTTGAAAAGTTGTTGAAAAAAAAATTTGTAGAAACAAATTTAGGGGTTTCAGCCCGGGGCCACGAAACCCTAAAAATTGTAATGGGTTTAAATTATTTATTTAAAAGTTATTTCACGTATATTCACGTTAACAGTTAATTTATTTTACTTCTGCATGGTGTCGCATGATATTAAAAACATTAATGAGGAAAAAGAGTTTAAAAAATGTTTAATTCCAACTGCTTTGAGTTGTGCCTTATGAGGATGACTTTTTCATTGACTTTCAATTCTGTAGGTATACAGTAATGGGTAAGACTCCCGACTGCTAGGCGATAGATTCAGGTATAGATGTAGTTTCGAAACCCCGTAGCGATAGAAATTTTATTTGTAATATAATGTTTAAAAATGTAATACAGTACCCTCCCACTTATCGCACTACCAGTTATCGCGACTTCCCCTACTTGATTTGCTCCCACTGCCGACACATGTAAGCGCACGCATTAAACAAAATGCTCGCTCGTAAACGTAATTTTTGTTCTAAATATTGACATTCAATGTAACCTACTTAAGAGGTTAATACTTGATAATTTCTTAATTTTAAGTACCTAATTCATAAATCGCTAGCCTGCCTATCCAGAATTCTCAAAAATTAAACTTTGTTTTCAAAGAACACTTGTAAGACAACACTAAGGTTTTTTAGGATTCGTAGGTAAAATTAGTATAATAACCTTTGAATATTCTCTCCTACTTATTTACTCAACTGTCAAATTTTGACATTAACTTTTTCGAATAGATTCGATTTTCTCAACCAATCAGATATAAACGAGAGGGTACTGTATATGTATTTATTCTAAGCAGGACCATTAACATTTACAGTCAAAATACTCGCAATCAATTATTATTAATTTTTTGAATACCTTGAACCTTTAAAAAAAAAGTCGACCCCACATTATTGTCCAAGGTTGGGCCGACCTCGAGAAGTCAAAGGCGGTTGACCGTTATCATTTAGCTGGTTGGCCCGACCAGTGGCGCACAAAGTTGGACCGACCGTGGGCCGACTAGTCTAGGAGCCAAGGGGGGGTGTCGTGGCCGATAGGGGTAACGGGATCCACCCAAGTGGTTTTTATGTATTTTGACCCGCTGAACACGAATTTCGAGGGAGACTTGTCTAAAAATCAACGGTTAATTAGTTATTAACAATTTGAATGTTTAAACCGCTATAAATAGTTTATGTGGTATGGCCAACGGCCATACCATGCTGGAAGCACCAGTTCCCGTTAGATCACTGAAGTTAAGCAGTGTTGGGCGCGGTTAGTACTTGGATGGGTGACCGTCTGATACTATTGCGTTGCTGTTGGCGGTCGTGGGTGTGGTGAGCCCATTTTATTACAAATTCACCGAAAAAACACTACCCGAATCGGGTAGTGTCACGCTTACCCCTAGAGGCTCGCCGAAAGGGAAATAGCTTAATGATATATTAGACTTACCAGCATTCTATAAACGGCCATACATTCCTTATCTCTTGCAGAACACGTAGGTTCCTTCAGATTTGAAAAATGTTTGATAGAAGTCGAGATATCCTGATTTTAATTTTACAGCTATATTGTCCGCTTGGCACGCGGGTTCGGGCTCGCGCTTCGCTCGCGCCGCTTACGCTGCTTTGTTAGTTGAATCGCGATATCTCGGGTTCTATACAATATTTTTTTAATCTGAAAAATTCTACTTGTTCATCGTAAGGTAAGGAAGGCCATTTAAATAATTAATTTGTCAATAACTAATAACCGGAACATTTTTCCATAATCCACCTACGTGTCTTTCATGTATTTTTACACTCCAAAAAATTACGACGTTGAGACGGATCTCGTTCGTGGAGCGCCAAATTATTTCACTAAAATGGTGATATGTCTAGTGACATGAAATATTTTTCAAATTTAAAAAAACGAACGTGTTCAATATGAATTGAAGAATGTACGTCACCTGTGAATTAATGGCTGCGATGATAAATAAATTTATTATAGTTATTCAAATAATTAATTTGTTAATAACTATTTAACTGTTAACTTATCGACAAGCCAACCTGAAAATTCGGATTTGGCGGATAAAAATACATGAAAGACACGTAGGTGGATTGTGGAAAAATGTTCCGGTTATTAGTTATTAACAAATTAATTATTTAAATGGCCTTCCTTACCTCACGATGAACAAGTAGAATTTTTCAGATTAAAAAAATATTGTATAGAACCCGAGATATCGCGATTCAACTAACAAAGCAGCGTAAGCGGCGCGAGCGAAGCGCGAGCCCGAACCCGCATGCCAAGCGGACAATATAGCTGTAAAATTAAAATCAGGATATCTCGACTTCTATCAAACATTTTTCAAATCTGAAGGAACCTACGTAAGTCTAATAATAAACTATTTATAGCGATTTAAACATTCAAATTGTTAATAACTAATTAACCGTTGATTTTTAGACAAGTCGCCCTCGAAATTCGTGTTCAGCGTGTCAAAATACATAAAAAGCACTTGGGTGGATCCCGTTACCCCTATCGGCCACGACACCCCCCCTTGGCTCCTAGACTAGACGGTCAATTCGCACCTGGGCAGCCGAGGGATTAAGGACACAGGCGTCACTTCTTAATCAGTGCTTATTCTCAACTTTTTCGACCGAAAACGTGCTCAAAATTTCGTAATTCGTTATTAAAGAAACAAGACTTACAAGATTTGTGACACGCATTTATATTGTTTTCTAAATTTTCCAGTTTTAAAAATGATTGCATAATTGCATATGCAATCATGTCTGAGGCATCATTTATTCAAAAATCATAAAGATTCTTTAAGAATTGATGCATTTTATATAAATTTTCATGTTTATCAGGTTTCATTTATTAATTTAAATTTCCGTCTCTCTTACCCTTATGAACGTATATGTAGGTAGGAGAAGGACAACATATAATAAAGTTGACTCTCTGATATGATTAAGTTACCACTCCAAGAAAACCAAGCTAAAATTCCTGAAATAATCAGGTTTAAACTCCAGGATAGTCAACTTTACACTCTGGGATAGTAAAGCTAACCGTCAAATTTTGACACTCCGCGGATGGTACACTACACCATCTAGGGGGCTGTCCCATAGTTAAAACTCAAATATAGTCAGTCTGACCCTCTAGATGTTCAGGCTGACTAGCCAGTTTTTTCCGTGTATGAAGGCACAATGTCAAAATTGCGTTTTTCCCAAATGATTTGTCATGAGAATTGAAAATTCCACACAGTTTTGACATTATGCCACCGTAGTTTTATTACTTTCTTGGTACTTTCTAATACTCAGTGTACTTTTTAGGCTAACTATGTGGAATGCGTCAGCATAATTTGAAAATATCGAAAAATGACCCTGACTTACATTTGGATCCTTGTTTTTTATGGTTGGCAGCCCCCGGATTTAAGAATTCAACTAAAACATCAACGTTCGGTTCAATAGTGACGCTATAAATGCAGTAGTTTATACATTCGAATCGATAAAATATCTGTTTTCGAACGTGGTTTATTCATTCAATAGTATCTTTTATTGAAATTGTTATATTATTCTCTCAATGCATATAACCACAAAGCGTCAAATTTTGATTTAAAAGTTGATTGAAGATGTTTTTTTGGAACGATTTGAATTGAAGCCAGGTAAAGCTTGAAAGTTCACTCCATTTCTTATTAAAGCCTAGCTGCGGCGGAATATGACCACTGTCCCGAAAAAAATGGTCTTAATTGTAATCTTAATAAATCTTCGTCGAGACAGTTTTTATCTGGATAGTCGATGTTAGAAACCTAAATTGGCTTTGAATCTTTGAAAGTCTTTGCTTTTAAGCACGAAGGAGCACTGAGTATTATAACATGACCTCACGATCATTTTGGGCTTGGTGAAATCAGGGCCGACGGAAGCCCCATTGGGAGTATAGCAAACTCCAGACCCGAAAATTTCCGAGCGTGGAATTCCACACCCGAAGATTAGGAGCTTCTTCTCTTATTTGCCCCCACATCCGGGTCAACCTCTTCCGCCGGGCCTGGGTGAAATTGTCGGGAAGGTTCGCATAGTCGGTACATGTTTGCTTGTAAATGCAAGCGACTTTTTAGAAGCATTCTAAAAGTAAAAGTAAGTTATAAATTTATGAATAATAATGTTTTTCCAGTGAGGAATGCATTTGAGCGATTATTTTGCATCTTTTTGTCGGTTGACGACCTTTTAGTATCATGAAATGAAATAAAATGTTCAAAATTTGAGGCTAGATTACCAGATCAATTTGATGAGAAACGATTAAAATTCAATCGACACCGGCACTCAAACCTCAAAATTTTGACATTTTATTTTATCATTGGAAACTGAAACGTCTTCAATCGACAAAAAATGAGAAATAATTGCGCAAATTCAATCTGTACTTGAAAAATATTAAATTAATTCATTTATAACTTACTTTTACGTTTAGAATATTTTTTTCAAAAAGTCTTATACATTCACATGTACTTATATGTACCAACCATGCTGACCTTTCTGACAATATCACTGAACGTACCATGACCGAGACGTCACACTAGAATACCCAATAATAGGAGGACTGAACTGCCATGTGAACTTTTTCTAAAAATGACCGAAGTAACAGGACCACAAGCGAGACTTTTAGAATTCCGGCGCAAGCTCAGATGTAGGTTTGCTCTTTCTATCATGTTAAAAAGACAGAGCAAACTTAGATCTGCGCAATTGCATAAAGGCTAGAAAGTTACTTATGGTCCTATTACTCCTGCCAAATCGCGTACACATGGAAAACAATTTCTTGAGGTGAACAAGCGAATCTAGAATATATTGAACTCAAAGACAGTGACCGCTTAGATTAAGTAAAACGTTTAGTTAGTTCAAGTTAAACATTTAGTTACTTTATATAAACTCACCTCGTAGATCAGTAATTTTGTCGAAGTTGCTAAGTTAGAGAATTTATTATTTTCGGCAGATTGTGTATAATTGTATTATCTTTAAATAAGGAAACTTTTTAGTTGGTATATAAATATATATACTTGCGTTAGCCACTTTTAAGCTATAATAAGGAATAATATCCCTGTCACAGCTCAATTTTTTTTACCGTGTACGAATTTCGAACTCCTTATTATCTCTTCGTTCTTCCACCCTTTTCAAAGAAATATCTTCAGTGCAATTCATTATTTTCAAGAGAATCCATCATTTTTTAAATCTTCTATACATCTAATTATTTTATTTTCGAATGATGTTTGAACGCCTTTTTAATCAAAACTTGACACCTTGTAAAATGACACCATGTAAAGTTATAAATAAACAAATAGATTTTAAATATATTATCTTTAAGAAACATATCTCTCAGGTGAGATTGGGCTACATACAGAAGAAAATGTGGAAGGTTCGTTTTGCTTAATTTCACGGAGAAAAAGCTGTCCCGAATTCAGCACAAAATCGTATCATACTCGTATCATCTCTTGCACGAATTCGAGCAATTTTAATATGGTCATCTTCAGTGCGAAAAACGCATGGCGTTTTACTATTCTCACATTGATCATTTTCGTACTATATTATAAGCATTATTATTATTACAAATAGGCTGGGATATTTAATTCCCATAATACTGAAGGTTAACATCTTTTGTACTGCACCTTTTTTGAAAATTACTGATGACATCGAGGGCATAAGACACAAATCCACGCCTTGTCAGTAATCAGCTAAAATAATTTAAGTCCTTAAATATGAGTATTTTCAATCGCTATATATATGACAATACTTCGACGCGTAAGGGATAGTGAAAATGTTTACTTTTCTATGAAAGTTTGGCCAGGGGAGAAGAGAACTGCAGAAAACTTGCTTCCCGAGTGCAGCTGGTTTACCGACTATCGAGTGTACATAGTCACCCTGGGTATCGAAGCTCCCAGATGAATTTATTATAGTTACACGCAGTGAAACCAATCTCATATTGATCACTGTCAAACTATAATCTCACTATTCCATGCAAAAATGCTTCACTTCTTGAGCTTATGTCGCTTGAAATATTCGCTTACGAAAATAGTAAGAGAGTCTCATACGGAATTCCCAACAAATTTTTCACGGTGTAAAAAGTCTTTTTTTTAATGCATCAAAGGATTCACCATAAAGTTAATAACGCTCCAAAAAAACAATCCGCTCTCATTTTTCAATCACTGTTTTCAAAAAATGAAGAATATAACACAGTACATTTTTTGCATATCTGCATGCCAACAGCTTAAATTTCAGCCATTTCCGAATAAAATCGGACTGAAAGAAAAGCTTCCAGCATTCTGCGTACAAATAAAAATGAGCGTGTCTCTATGATACGCTGGCGCCGCAAATTCGTTTTAAACTACCACACACATATGTCACCAATTTTGGAAAATAAACACTGAATTTCTACACAAAAAGAATTAAATATTTAGATTTCGTGGCTAGGGTAAACTTTCTTTAATTATTTTTGGTAACGATTTGCAATTATGATTTGTGGGTTATAATCTTGGCCTTAATTGAAAAAACCGTATCTGGTGAAAAAATTATAAGAAATATTGTGCAAACGCGTAAATAATGTTAAATGACTCAAAATCACATGGAAAAGCATTAACTTTGTGTATATTATGTTACATGCATTAAAAAATCTAAAAATTAGTAAACTTAACAATTGATTGAAGAGCCCAAAAAGTCGAAACTTATGTGTCGCCATAGTCGGTAAAAGATGATACTACATATTTTTCTGATTTAAAAAGCGTTAGATTTATTATTTTCGCGAATCATTTAATTTACTAATCTTCAAATATACAATGTAGAAACTTTTTAGTTTATATTATACTTATATAAAATCCATTGACGTCAATATATGCACTCAAAAAAATGTCTGGTTAAATCAACCAGCATGCTGGTTAAATATGCCCTTACTATTTTATCTGGCTAGACTAACCAGAATTATTTTCGAAGTAACCAGAATTCCTCTTAAATTAACCAGAAATTCTGGTTAATTTAACCATATTTCTGGTTAGGATAACTAGAAAAAAAAGAAGGGCATATTTAACCAGAATTCTGGTTGATTTAACCAGATATTTTTTTGAGTATACCTATAGGCAAGAATTTTTAAACCATGAGATTTTACATAGAAAGAATGTTTTTAAAAACTAAGTGAAATAAATATAAAAATATTCATCATCAGACATTTTTTGAAAATATTACCTTAAACTTAAACCTGGCAGTGCAACAATAATTATTTACGCATGTCTAACTGTTCCCAATTTATCTCTAAATTGATAAAAATGTATGTTCAGCAATTTTTGAAAAAATTTTGATTTCTTCAGTAAAAGGATGCTGAAGATATCTCTTTTTTTGAATAACCCAAATTTTTCATTTTTGGCGTATCTCTTACCATCCCACAGTGCACAGTGGTCTCATGTCTGAAAAAGCTGGCAAAAATAAAAAGAAAAGTTTTAAAATGTAAAATCATCACAACAATATTGGAGCTGCATTTTGTTTTTTGAAAATTTGGATTTGGGATTTGAAATCAGCTATCCGAAAAATACATGCATTGCCAATTTCATTCAGATCAGATCATTTTTTGACATTCTGGGCGCCATATTAGAGCCACCATTTTGTTCTTTGAAAATTTGGATTTAAAATCTAAAATCAGCTACCCGAAAAATACTTGTGTCGTAAATTTCATGCAGATCGGATCATTTTTTATTTTGGCTGCTTTTCGGTCTTGGGATCAATGTGCGTTCTAAAAATATATAAAAATGTTGAAAAATTTAATTTTATAAAAGAATTTTTAAACCGTTTCAAATTCTTCTGGAATATGTTAAATTTATTATAATTGACTTAAAGCAAAAAGTACTTTAAGAATTCGTAATGATAAAATATTGAGGTTTAAGGGAATGCATTTCGCCTTGCGTGCGAAATTTTATTTATAATACGAACGGTAGAAACTACTTCTACTGATTGATTATTAGTATATCCATGATGTATATCCTAATAAAGGGTATACTTAATTAATCATTATTTTCTAGGAATAATTTTTATTGATTATTGTGTCGTGAACTGCCAGTACGGGGCTAGCGCAGGTAGTCTAGTTCAGAAAATTTTAATTATGTCAGACATTTGTCAGTACAGCTCCCAGCACTGGCTGCCAGTACCGACTATCAGTACTGGTTCATCAGAGTTAGTCCAGTACAGAACATTGCTTTTATTCCAGACATATGCCAGTATATGTATACGTGCACTAGCTTCCAGTATTGTGCCTGCACTGGCTGCTAGCACTAAATACCAGTAAAGACTACCAGTACGGGGCCAGCACTGGCAGTCATAGTGTAGAACATTGTTATCATCCCAGACATATGCCAGTACATGTGCCAACCGTGACTGCCTGTACTCTCATCGGGACTCATTTCTATAATTCTGTCAGATAGATTGCATGCAATATAATTGCTATAGGGTAGATGTACCGTTTGTGGCCTCTGTACCGTTTGTGGCCACTTTGAGATTTATAAGTAAATCTTAAATATTTAGTTCTTACTATAGTATTATTTAGTATATTTATAGGGGTTTTTTATATGTTGGCAACGCTGTGAAGTCTTTTCTATAGGACGTTAAAATTATAGTTTAAGAAATAATTGAATAGCCACTACTGGTGAAACAGGAGGTTAGATTAAATATTATTAATGTTTTATAATAATGTAAGGTTCAAAGGTTTGGAATTTTAATAATTCGTTTATTGATACACTAATAATGTTATTAATGCATATTTCGTTATGAAATATTTTATTTAAGTTAATTTAATTCTTGATAAAAGATACGAAATTGCTTAAAGTGGCCACAAACGGTACATCTACTCTATACTTTGTACAACAATAATCTCGAGGTAAAAAAATAACAACTCTTGTGTAAACAGCCTTATGCTTCCAGTATTAAATTGAAATTAATTTGACATTGCATCTCAGAGTCACTTCCATTGAATTAAAGAAATTCTCCCAAAACGTTTATTGTAAAATAATGTCCTATATCTTCTGTTGAATTCTTTTGATCTGAATTTTCACTTTAATTTTTGGGCCACGTGCGGAGCGTTTTTGACATGAGGGACTGAGACAAGAGAAATACGAAAAAGGTCGTTAACTTGTGTCTCTCAATCACAGTGAAAGAGTTCGCTCTCTTGATGGATAATCCAGTTTTTAAAATGCATGTCAGACACACTAATAAGTTGAAACCAGTCAATTAGCGCGCCGCCCGTCCTAAGCAAACACTTGTGAATGTTTGAACAACGCGGAAAGGTAGAGCAGAAAGCAGAGAGAAGAGAAAAGGGGTAAAGAGGCAAAGAGGTACATAGACGCGGGGGCGGAGGAACACTGAACAGTCAAGAGATAGGGCTACAACGCAGAAAAGGTGAGGGCGAGGGAGGAGGTCAAGGCGCGAAGTCGGAAGGCCTTTTACCTCGACGTTCTACAAACGAACCGGACTCAGAACCGTAATTGCCTTCTCGTGCGAGCACAAGCATTTTTCACGAGTCCATATACGATATCTCGCTGTGACTTGAGAGATTCCCAGATTTTATACTCTGAATCGTGGACCATGTCCTGAGCAACTTGGAAATTCTCAAGATACAACCCTGCACTTGATCTATGCGTCTCGTTCCTGCATCCATAGAAAAGTGAAGAGGTCAAGAAATATAAGAAAGCTTGTGGAAAACGCAAACCCAAAGAGAAAGTCTGTTTTCCTCGCGAAATACTGAATTTCAATACTGAAAAGTATATGTATTGAATGCTTTTTTAAATGCCCTTTATGAGGACGGATGCTTTAATTAATGAAACTGCTCATGGCTTAGTGTAATTTAGGGAGTGATAATTTATTTCTTATTAGATTGTTCAAAGCATTTTATGATTTTCTCGACCTAAATGACATTAACATGGAAGAAGGAACCTCTTTGTCGATCTACAATTAAAACACGATGATATGCTACACAGTTTTCTGCGTTTCTGCAACTTATTCAGAATATGCACCAAAAAAAGAATGAACACAGCTTCAGAACAAAAGTGCCGCCTTAGAAGTAAAAAGTGGTCTGTGAGTGCGCGCGCAGCAAAAACTATATTCTTTTTCAAAATTGCGAATAGGCCCTGATTTGATAGAAAGACTTTGGTTTTGAATTCGGATTCAGTGGATTA
>CAKNWT010274627.1:0-16824 GCA_932066315.1 Andricus coriarius
CCACCCATTTATTAATATACAGACATCATTTTGAGGTTAGAATACTACTACCGTGTATCATGAATCACCCAATTTAATTCGAATACAAAAGTTTTCGGGTAAATCTTTCGTAACAATTAAAAAAATAATAATTTTCAACAAACGGACACTCCTAATGTCAACTTCTTTCATATAAGTATATTTAAATGAGGTGGCGAATCATTGATGGGTGGCCAATCATTGTACCGATTACCTTAGATTGTTGGCAGAAAAATCTAGAAATTCATTTCGCAATAAAAATGTAATTCTATGGGGGTTTCCAGATTTTTGGAAAAAAAGTCATTTTTAAAATCATGAAAAAATTTTAATAACTTTATTTTAATTAATCTGTGACGAAAATCCACTAGGGGCTTTTAACTCTGACACAAACGGAACCCCTAGTTTAAATATCAAGTCAAAATATTTGGCTGACTTTTTGGAAGTGTACCCGATGAAATAAAGGATACAAATAAATTAAAACCCCGGAAATTTCTGAGCATTTTGTAAGATCTTCTGATATAAGACACTAAAGGTTTTCTCAAACCATCCGTTCATCAAGATGTCAGTCCATCTCTCTCAGCAATATTACCGGCGGCAGCGCAGCGCCAGTGCTGGGGGTAGCATGGCTGTTTTCAGACTGGGGATGAAATACTTGGTGATATTAAACATGAATAATGTAACGGCCTGGTTCCGTGGGCTGAGCTTCAGCGAATATATAGGCGTAGGTGCGATAAGACCTTGACAGAATACTGCATACACCAACTTGGCCTCGTGGGAAAATACAAGATCAGCTCAAAACTGATTCCTCTTCACAGTAAAAACTAGGCATTCATTTTTATCCGGAATGATTTTTTGGGCGTTCTAATATGATCACACAATTAGTCTATTTTAGTACCAGTTTTTGTCTTGTTTAGTTTGCTATCTTCAGATTGATATGATAAATGATGCGAGAGAGAGAACTAAATTGATTCAGAGGGTGTATTGTTTTAATTGCTCCAAACTTCAATATTGTTACAAATTCCGTGAATTCCATTAATTCAGTGAATTTTGTGAATTCCTTAAATTCCATTAATTCCTTGAATTTCATGAATTCCATTAATTCCTTGGATTCTGTGAATTTCATGAATTCAATGCATATCATGAATTCCTTCAATCACATGAATTCCTTGAATTCTATGAATTCCTTGAATTCCGTGAATTCCTTGAACTTCATAAATTTCGTGATTTCCTTCAATTCCACGAATTCCGCGAAATCCCTGAATTCAGTGAATTCCGTGAATTCCTGCATTCCGTAAATTCCATGAATTCCTGGAATTCCATGAATTCCTGGAATTTCATTCATTTCTTAAATTATGTGAATTCCATTGATTCCGTGCATTCCTTCAATCACATGAATTCCTTGAATTTCGTGATTTCCTTCAATTCCACGAATCACGTCCTAAAATTCCATGAATTCTGCGAATTCCGTTCATTTCGTGAATTCCATGAATTCCGCGAATTCCTGGCATTCCGTGAATTCCGTGAATTCCTTCAATTTGATTGATTCCTTGAATCATGAGAATTCCATTGATTCCGTGAATTCCTTCAATTCCATGAATTCCGCCCTTAAATTCCATGAATTCCACGAATTCCCTTAAATTCCATGAATTCCATGAATTCCCTGAATTCAGTGAATTCCACAGATTCCGGCAATTCCCGAATTCCGTAAATTCCATGGATTCCTGGAATTTCATTTATTCCTTGAATTATGTGAATTCCGTTGTTTCCGTAAATTTCTTCAATCACGTGAATTCGTTGAATTCTGTGAATTCGTTGAGTTCCATGAATTCCGTGAATTCCTCCAATTCCATAAATTCCGTGAGTTTCGAGAATTCCATTATTCCTTAAATTCCATGCATTCCGTGAATTCCGAATAGCGTGAATTCCTTGAATTCGTTGAATTTCGTGAATTTTGTGAATTCTTTGAATTCCATTTATTCCGTGAATCCCTTCAATTCCATGATTTCCGCCCTTAAATTCCATGAATTACGCGAATTCCCTGAATTCAGTGAATTCCGTGAATTCCAGGAATTCCTGCATTCCGTAAATTCCATGAATTCCTGGAATTTCATTCATTTCTTGAATTATATGAATTCCATTGATTCCGCAAATTCCTTCAGTCATATGAATTCCTAGAATTCCGGTAATTCGTTGAGTTCCATAAATGTCGTGATTTCCTTCAATTCCACGAATTACGTGCTTAAATTCCATGGATTCCGCGAATTCCTCGAATCCAGTGAATTCCGTGAATTCCATGAATTCCTTCAATTTCATTGATTCCTTGAATTATGTGAATTCCATTGATTCCGTGAATTCCTTCAATTCCATGAATTCCGTGAATTTCGTGAATACCATTATTCCTTATATTCCATGAATTCCGTGAATTTCGAATGGCATGAATTCCGTGAATTCCATGAATTCGTCGAATTCCGTGAATTCTTTGAATTCCATTGATTCCGTGATTTCTTTCAATTCCACGAATTCCGTCCTTAAATTCCATGAATTCCGCGAATTCCTCGAATTCAGTGAATTCCTTGAATTCCGTGAATTCCATGAATTCCTTCAATTTCATTGATTCCTTGAATTATGTGAATTCTATTGATTCTGTGAATCCCTTCAATTCCATGAATTCCGTGAATTCCATTATTCCTTAAATTCCATGAATTCCGTGAATTCCTTAAATTTTGTGAATCCCATTCATTTCGAAACTTCCGTGAATTCCGTGAATTTGGTGAATTCTTGTAATTTCATTGATTCCTTGAATTCCTTAAATTCCTTGAACTGATTTAGGTGTTGACAGATGATTCTCATTTCGAGCCTATTTCACTCCACAAATCGACCTTATTTTGTTAGATTGATGGATCAAACTGAAGTACAATTGTTTTTTTGCGTGAACTGTTTTAATTCCGAATTAAGTCTTGAATCGAATCCTAGTTTTTACCGTATTCCATCCTTACTTTACAACAGACTAATAATCATTCATGTATTACGTAATGCTTTTTTGCAAGATTGTTACGCAACTTTCAGTAGTCTGAGTTTTTCACTATAGTAAAACGTTTTCTATGTGTGCCTCAGGCAGAAACCCTTACAGTTTTGGTCAGGTGTCTGTCCGTCCGTCGGAAGTGAGGAGAAATGGGGGAAGAGGAATTAGGGGAAGGGAGAGCAGGGTAGTAGGGAGAGTAGGGAAAGTGAGGATAAATAAAGGGTGTAAAAGTGGGTAAAGGGAGTGGCGGGGAAGTAGAGAAACTGAGGGGTGGGAAAGTATGGAAAGTGAGGGGAGGTGAAATATGGGAAGTGACGGGAAATGAGGAGATAATCAGTGGGGGAAGTATGTTGAATGAGGGAAAATGAGGGGAGACGAAGTACGGAAATTATAGGAGGGGAATTAGAAGAAATTAAGGTAAATGAAAAGTGAAGAAGTAGAGAAAATGCTGGGAAAGAAAGTAAGGGAAGTGAGGGGTGGTGGAATGGGAAGTGATGGGAAAGTAGGGGAAAGAAAGTAGGAGGGGAGGGGAAAGTGAGGGAAATGTAGGCGAGAGAAAGTTGGTGAAGTAAAAGGAAGGGAAGTAAGGGAAGTAAGGGAAAATTACGGGTGGGAAGTAGAGGTGGAAGACTAGGGGAAGTAAGGGAAAATGATGGGAAATTAAGAATGAGGACTAGCTGAAGTGAGAGGAAATCATAAGAGGGGAATCAGGGGAACTTAGGGAAAATTACGAGAGGGAAATTTGAGGAATTGACGGGATATTAAGAGTGTCGAAGCAGAGAGTATGATGGGAAGGGAAGTAGGGGAAATTAATGGATCGGAAATAGGAGAAGTGAAGGGAGGTGAAATATAGAAAGTGAGGGGAAATGAGGGGAAAGGCAGTATGGGATTTGAGGGCTGGGAGAGTAACTGAAGTGAGAGGAAGTTATGGGAGTGAAAGTAGAGGAAGTATGTAAATGAAGGGCAAATGAGGAGAGGGAAATTGAGAAAATTGACGGAAAATAAGGAAAAATGAGAAAAAAAGAGGAATGCGAAAGTATTAGGTAAATTATAGGAGGTGTAGTGTCGGGATATCATAGGCCGACAGGAAGGCAATAAGGGAAACGAGGAGTGAGAAGTGAGGATGTAGAGATGTTTCGAAAGAAGAAAGGGGAAATGGGGTTGGCGAAATATGTGATGTGAGAGAAAGTAGGGGAGAGAAAGTACGGGGAGGGGTTGACGGAAGTGATAGGGAAGTAGTAGGAGTGAGGGAAGTAAGGGGAAGTTAAGGGTGGAAAACTAACGAAAGTGGGAGGAAGAGATAAGAAATTAGGAAGGAAGATTAGGGAAAGTAGATGAAATTGTAGGAAGGGTTGTAGGAGAAGTGAGGGAAAATTAGTGGAGGGCAGTAGTTGAATTAAGGGTGGATGAGTAGGTGAAGTGAGATGAAGTTATGGGAGTGGAAGTACGCGAAGTATGCAAAATAAGGGGAAATGAGGAGAGGTGAAGTACGAAAAGTGAGGGGAAATGAGAAGAAACTGGAGATCAGGAAGTAGGGAAATTAAGGAGAAGTGAGAGGAAAATAGAGGAGAGGAAGTAGATGAAGTTAGGCGAAGTAGGGGGATGGCAAGAAAGGGGAAATTAGGGGTGCGAAAGTAGGGGAAGTGAGGGGAAAAGATGGAAAATTCGTGAGGGGAAGTAGTACAGATATTCCAGACCAAACAAAAAAAAGCATATATATATATATATATATATATATATATTCTAACGTTTGGCCTCTTATTTCCGTTACAATAAAGCAAGAATGGGATGAAATTTAAATTAAAACTTTTTATGGACCTAGATTTAGATTCGGTAAACAGGCATTGTACCTTAATAGACTGCTGGTTTTGCCGGACTCCTGTGATCGGAAGAAATATCCTGATGCGGGAACAGAGAGAAAATCAGTGCCGAATGACTTGCCGTTTTGTAAACGGTGCTGAGTGTGAATTCAATTAAGGGCTCGTTTTAAACATCTATCAAGTCTTGTTTAAGACTCATTCATTATTTGGATAACGAGATGAAAAATGTTAATTTAAAGTCGATACAAACACGGAAGTCTTTCAGTAGCACCTTGCCTTATTCAAGGACTGTAGAATACATTTCACTTTATATATTCCATTAGTATTTTCATATTTATTATGAAAAGATGCAAAATGGTATTAACATGAAATAAAAACGATTCTATCACAATCAATTCAATAAAATTCAGAAATAGGTATAGACCCTAATTCAATGGTGGTTATCCCTTAGATTTATTTTTTTAATTTATTTAAACAAAAGTGACTAAAAAGTTATTTGAAAAAAATGACTAAAAGTGACTTAAGTGACTGTGTGGAAGCCCTGCTTATGGAAAATTCGAATCATATTCGAACAGTCAAATTTAATTCTACCTTGATGAATAGTTAATCCAAAAATACCTGGTAAATTTATTTTTTATGTTTTTTTTAAATATTTGAAAAATATGAAACCTGCGGTGTCGCATCATGTTACACGCGGAGAGTTACGTTTTATTAATGAGAAAACTAATCTGGAATTTTTTTGCTATAATTTAAAAAAAAATCTTTAATATATTTTGTTTTAAATTTATTTTATCACTTTTCTAGAAAATGGAGCGATTTTTTTCTCTAAAGAAGGGAATTTAGTGTGTGGATAGCGCGCACAAAGTTCCAGTTTGCTAAAATTGCTTAAATATCTTTGAAGGACATAAAAGTGAAAGGTTTCTAGATCATTAGGGAGGTCTAAAAATGAATTGGAAATTTTTTCGAATAAAAAAAAATGCATAAACAAATTTTTTTTTGGAGGTCCCGCAAGCCCCGTGAAGATTAACACATATTTCCCATAAGAGAATAAGACGTTTTTTTTATCTTATTTTTATCCCGAATCGTCAATATTAGGTGAATTGAGTTAAAAATCAACACTTCTTTTCACATAGCTATAGAATAAGAATAAACAACTATTATTAAAATATCACCCCATAGGTCTGTTTTATAGGGTCCTATGAAAATCCCCAAAATAAAAAATTGAGTTTTTCGAGTTTTTGCGAGTTTTTTATTATTTTTTTGAGCGATTCTCACTCAGAATGGAGTCAGAAAGTCGCTGTCAACTTTGGTTTGGCTTTTTAGTCATAAACAATTAATAAATAAATATTAGAGAGAATTATTTTGAACAATCTCTTTCTTTTTTCTGAATATATTTCACTAAAATTAAACAAGTATTTGAAATATTCTTCAAATTTTCTATGTGGATCATATTAAAGGTAAATTCTCCTTGAAGTAGTTACTGAGACCCTCTTTGTTTAAATTAATATTTAGATTGATTTTTTTTCCATATTAAACAGCAACAAAAAAATCCTGAAAATTTCAGAAAAACCGCAACTTCCTAACATTATTCAAAGAGCATATTATTCAAAATAATAATATATTGTTTAAGAATTATGTTTGTTAACTTGCATTAATTATTATCTCACTAAGTAAAGAGTGGACAAAAAGATGAAAATTTCATCATAAATTACTACTATACAGAATTAGTTTTAAACAAAAATTATTTGTTGAAACAATTATTTCGGTTGAATATTATTAATTATTATCTCGCTCTAAGTAAAAAGTGTATAAAAGTTAAAAATTTCAGAAAAAACCGCATCTATCTAGCATTATTATAGTACAAAATAGTTATAAACAATATTAATTTGTTTTTAACAATTATGCTTGTTGAAATTCCTCAATTCTTAATTCGCTCTCAGTGAAAAGTGAACAAAAAATGGAACATTTCAGAACACGCGGCAATTTTTTGCATTATTCTAAAAGAATATTGTTATAAATTCTAATTAATAGTTTAAACAATGAATTCTGTTAAATTTAAATAATTATTGCAACGCTCTAACTGAAAAGTTGAAAACGAATCAAAAGATTTAAAAAATACTCCGACTTTCTGACGCAATTCTACAAGGAAAATGCCATAAACAATAATAAATTATTGAAACAAATTATTTTAACATTTAATTATGAATCGTAAGTTATACTTGTATATAAGAAACATTTTCAATTTTAAAACCCGGCAAAAAATCATAATTAGGACCAAAAACTCCATTTTTCATTTACGGGATTTTTTCGGCACCATGTAAAATACATTTATGGAGGTTATATTTTAAAAAAATATTCATTTGTATTCTATAGTTAATTAAGAAGACAAATTATGAGTTCCAACTCGATTTATCTAATATTGACGATGCGGAATAAAATTTACAAAAACGTCTTTTTCTTATGGAAAATACGTTTTAAACTTCATGGGGCTGGCGGAACCTATAAATATATTTTTTTATTCATTTATTTTTTTGTGGAATCAAATTTAGGAGCGATATGCATGGAAATTCGGTGACAAAAAATTGGATGAACCCAATGCGCCTTGATGGTATTCTATTAATCTATTTGAGTGTTTCCAAAGGAACCCTTTTGGATCCCCACAGGTTTCTATTGGAGTTGGTTTTGTATAGTTGGAAATTTATAAAACGAAAATGACTTTCTTTAAATATATGTTCCTTTTATTGAGTTAACTTTTCCGCATTTTTCTCTTTTCTGTTCGAACTATACATTTTTTCCGTGACTTTTTCTAGTATCGAAAGTATAACATTTGGTTCAACTGTAAACGAAAATCCGGCAGATTTTCACAAGTGACGTAATCTCGTAACAAATGATCCTTTTTTGGAAATTTCCCCTAATCTCCTCTTACATGGTGCACATATATATCAAATTGGTGACTGAAACTCGACTCTATATATCGTTGATGGGGCCGCCATAAAGGCTCTAGGGAACATGAAAACAGGGTGTTATAAACAATAATTAATTATTTCAACAATTTTTTTTGTTAACTTTCATTCATCGTTTTCTTACCAAGTAAAAAGTGGACAAAAAGTTAAACAATTCTGGAAAAACCGCAACTATCTATCATTAATATAGAAGAAGAAAGTTGTAAAAAATAACTTGTTTAAACAATTATTCTGACTGAATTGCAATGGTTATTACCTTATTCTTAGTTAAAAGTGGACAAAAAGTAGAAAATATCAGAAAAAACGGAATCTTCAAGCATTATTCAAAGCTTTTTTTCAAAATTGTTAAAAAAATAATAAATTGTTTAAACAATTTTGTTTCTCAACTGAAATTATTATTAACTCACTCTATTAAAATGTAATAGAAGGTTCTTATAGAAAATACAAAAAAATTCGGGGAAAAAACGCAACTTTCTGACTCTATTCTAAGATAAAATTACTATAAACAATAGTGAATTAATTAAACAATTTATTTAAACATCGATTTATGAATAAAAAGCAATATATTTCATGTATTAGAAACAATTTGCATAAAAAATCGTTAAAAAAACGTAATTAGCTCCAAAAACTGGCAAAATTAAATTTTTGTATATGGTTTCTTTTGAGACCCTATAAAACATACTTATGGGGGTGATATTTAATCATATAATTTTTTATTCGTATTCTACGGCTAATTGTGAAGAAAAATGCTGAGTTTCAACTCGATTTACCTAATATTGGCGGTACTGAATAACAAACAGGTATTTTTTATGGGGAATACGTATTAAACCTCATGGGGCTTGTGGGGCCTCTAAATAAATATTTTTTAAAGCATTTAGTTTTTATAGATTCAAACAAGTTTGGGGGCGATATGCTTGAAAATTCGAAGAAAAAAAATTTCGACCACTCTAAAGCGCCTTGATGGTGTTGTAATCAAGTGTTTCCAAAGGAACCCTTCCGGGTCTCCAAAGGAATCCTTTTGGGTCTTCGCAGGTGTTTTTTAGAGTTCGAGTTCTAGAAGATAACCAATGTAAAAATCCATCAATCGGGGATATAGTTGGCAATTTTAAAATAAAAAAATGTCTTTCTTAAAATATATTTTCGTTTTGTAAATTTGACGAATTTGATGTCGAGGCCTCGCGGAGCCTGCGCAGGGTATATTTTTTGAAGGCCTGGCGGCGCCAAGCCACTTTTTTGTCACACTGAAAATTTTTGTAGTAATTCTTAAGCTAAAAAAGATAAATTTTCAACTGAAAATGATGTAGTGTAATATTTATTTAGAAGAATTAATTTTCAATACAAAAAAAAACGATTTTTCTACAAAAGTTTTTAATTTTATAATATTTTGTAAAATTTTCAAGTCAAAAAGACGATTTCTCTATAAAAATAGATTAATTTTTAACCCGATAATATGAATTTTCAACAAAAAAGTTATTTTACAACCAATTGGTTGAATTTTTAACAAAATAGTTGAATTTACAGTTTAAAAGAATCATTTTAAAACAAACAAAAAAAGACAAGTTTTTTTAAATAAAATGATAAATCTTCGACAAAAATAAAAAAAATAATTTTACAGAAAGTATTTCAACTTTCAACCAAGGAGTTGAATTTTTAGTT
The DNA here is from genome assembly GCA_932066315.1 of Andricus coriarius. NCBI lineage: Eukaryota > Metazoa > Arthropoda > Insecta > Hymenoptera > Cynipidae > Andricus > Andricus coriarius. Next base: position 9,480 of record CAKNWT010274627.1, read on the forward strand.
CAAAAAAGATGAATTTTTAATGAAAAATGTAATAGTTGATATTTAAAAAAAGAGATTTTAATTTAGAATAAAAAAACAGTTGGATTTAACCAAAAAATATATTTTTTTAACAAAAAACTTGAATCCTCATCTAAAACAGATTATTTTTAACTAAACCATTTGATTTTCAACAAGAAAATTGATTTTCTTCCAAAAAAGACGAATTTTTAACAAAAAACGTCAATTTTCAACAAAATAGTTGAATTTGCTATCAAATTGTTTCATTTTTCAGCCGAAAATAGGATTTTTTTTACAAATAAGTTTAATTTTTAACACGAAAACGTGAATTTTCAACAAAAAAGTTAATTTTCAACCGAAAGAGATCAGTTTTTAACCAGACAGTTGCATTTTTAACCGAAAAAGATTAAATATAATAAATATAATAAAATATGAAAAATATAATGTGAAGAAAATATAAAATATAATAACTTTTAATTCAAAAGGATGGATTTTTAACAACATAGTTGAATTTTCGACCAAGAAAAATAACTTTCCTACAAAATAGTAAAGTTTTTAAGCTAAAAAGTCTAATATTTTAGAAAGCAGTGGACCTTTAAATCAGAAAAGTTTTAACCAAAATTGGAATAGTAACATTTTCAGATAAAAGCAAATTAGTAAAAAAAAATAAAATTTCAACATAGTTGTTAAATTTTCAACCAAAAAGATGAATTATTGACCAAGAAGATCAATGTTCTTCCAAAAAAGGCGAATTTTCAAAAAAATTATTTAATTTTAAAGCGAGCAAAACGAATTATCTACAAAAAAAGTTGAATTTTCAACCCAAAAATATTATTTTTTTACTAAAAAGTTTAATTTTCAATTAAATAGTTTAATTTTGTAAGAAGCATGTAGCAATTGATGTTTCAACCAAACAATTGCATTTTTAACCAAAAAGGATCAATTTTTCGACCAAAAAGAATCTTTTGGCTGGAAAGTGACATATAATATTTCTGGTTCAGATTTAATCGCTTTTGGTTATGAATTCTACTGTTTGGTTGAAAATTTATTTATGTTGTTGAAAATTCAAGAATTTTATGAAAAATTCATCTTTTTTTGGTCTTAAATTCAACTATTTTGTTGAACATTCGTATTCGTGGAAAAGTCCCACTTACGTTTTTTTTTTAAATTTGCAAGTTTTAAGTAAATTTTCATATAAACGTACTTAAAAAGGTCCATTTTATTTTTATGTTACAATTGCTCGTGGGATATGTGTTCCAAAAAAGTACCTTTTTTGTACTCCAGTCCTACAATTAAATATAGGGGAAAGTGGGGTATGGTGTCAGTGCGGGGTACGGCGACTCTTGCAAATAATTATCGTGTTTGTTTATTTTTAAAAATAATTTTTTTCGTAAAATAGCTTTCTTTAGTACTCAAGAAAGCTATTTTATGTGAAAAAACTAATATAAAACTGAAGAAAGACGAGCATTATTTGCAAGAGTCACCATGCCCCGCACTGACACCATACCCCACTTCCCCCTGAACATTTTTACTACAATTAAGAGAATACTGGAATTATAAGTTGTATCCTCAGAAATATAAACAATCAAAATTTTACCCTTAAAAATCTGTAGGAAGATTTGAGAATTAAAATTGCAGTTCTCAAAGCGTTTGATATAAATCAATTTTTAACGTGGAAAACTTCTTATAAAAGAACAATGTATAATGTAATTAAATTTAATTTGTTAGATTAAGGTATTTTAAATATTACTGCATTTCTTTCAGTATTTATTTATTAGATTGAGGATTCGCAATTAAGCAAAATTATTCTTTTATAAAAAATTGATGGTTAATAATAAAACTCGGAATTGCGATCTGTTTATTGTTTTCGACTTTTCGCAAATCTTATCACCCAGGAAGGACACATTATGTTTTACTATCTTGTTACCTAAAGTTGTGTTTATAGATAATAAATAATACATAATACTAGTACGACCCAGTTGTTTTCCATACGATAACAAATTCGTTACGTTCTTTTTAACCTGTTTATATGCACTTTCCACTTTGTGCAGGTAAGTCAACTTCATAAAAAATATTTTCGTGGCGATATTAATTTAAATTCTTAAACCTATTTTTAAGTGTTTTCAATAACATCTTTTATTTTGTGACTGAACTGCATAAACTTTGAAAAAATAGAAAAAAAAATAAATAGAATGAATTAATTAATTGCCGTTGAGAAATTATTTTCAAATGTGAGATAACAGTTTATACTGTTGTTTAAATGGTGACTAAGCTTTAATTTACAAAAAGTTTTCCACTTTTTCGATTTTATTTATTTAAAAATAATGTAGCGGTCAATGTATGCAAGATGTGAAATAAATGAATACACAAAAATTGATCATCCAAAAAGGATCTACAAATTTGTTATTAATCATTTTTTGACAGGACACGTTTTTTTTGTCTTATTCGTAAAAAAAAAACATAAAAAATTTTTAAAGTAAATTTTCGGAAATAGGACCCAAGGTACGAAAAAAAATGAATGAAGGAAACTTGTGCAACCAGAAAGGATCTACAAATTTGTTATTAATCATTTTTCGATAAGATATGTAGTTTTTGTTTTGTTCTTATAAAAAAACATTAAAATTAAAAAAATTACAGTTTTGGAAAACGGCATAAGATACGAAAAGATTCCAAAAGATTTTAAGTATTTCAATTAATTTGAAAGGGATTTCAAAGATTTTCTTTGGATTGGATTGTGTTTATGCTTTTCAATATTTTGAATCTCTTAAAATTCTTTGTAGTCCCGTCAAATATTTGAACATAGCTCGAAAAGGCTTAAAATCCCTTAAAATCCACGAAAATCTCTCGTAATTCCTAAAATCCCTAAAAAATCCAGTAAAATCTCTGGAAATCTCATGATGCTTCTTGAAGTCCCTTAAAATCTTGTAAAATCCCTTGAAAAAAATCCTTTCGAATTGTTTAAAAAACCCCAAATCTTTTTTCATTCCTTGAAATCACGTTCACGGTGAAAATAATTTAAAAAATTTATATCTATTGAGTAAAGAATAAAAACGACTTTAGAGAAAATAAAAAATCGGGAATTAGTTGAGCATGATGAAATGTAATGAACAAAAATATGAAAAATAAGAAGATGAAGTACTGAAAATTATTTTTTTGTTGAATTAATCTCTATATCCTGTCAGTCTCCTGAATTATTTCGAAATCTACCTTGGACTAAAATGAGTTCACAACCACCAAATTATACTTTATTGGATGCTGATAAAACGAAGGAAATGTTGACGCTTTTTCATGGTGAAAGAACCGGATGGGTACAAGTTGGAGAGAAGAAATTTGTTTTCCCCTATAAGTACACAGAAGTAGGGGAGGAATTTTACAATTTTAAAGCGAGATCCTCGGACACTTGGGTGATTTCTCATCCGCGATCAGGTAAAATTTTCTTAAAACCTTTTAAAATTTATTCAAAATTTGGCTTTAAAATGGTTATGAATAGAATCCTTCTGTTATTCTTAAAATATGTGACAAAAAAGTTATTGACATAATTGTTCCCTTTATTATTAAAGAATCATTTACAGTTTGCATTCTTTCTTATAGAGATAACATTTTTTAATTAAAATTCTTCATTTGGATACTGTAATTTACAAAATTCCAGAAAATTTAAGAGAAACTGAAAACATGATTTTTGAAGAAAGGATAAAAATATAAAAGTTAGATATTTCGGGTAACATATTTCCATATTTCCACCTTGACAAATTTTTTTATACTTCTGTCAGGGTCAACCGTGACTCAAGAACTCGTTTGGCTTCTGAGTAATAATCTGGATTTCGAAACAGCGAAGAAAAAAAGACTAAGGGAAAGATTTGAAAACTTTGAGTAAGACTCGTAAATAATTTGAAAATTTCTATTTTTCATATTGGAGAATAGTTTTTTATAAAGCTCTTCCTAAAATTATTTAGGAGCAGTATGGATTATCATTCCGCGGTAATGGAAGAACTTGTCAAAAAGAACAAAGGAAACGTAGAGGCACAAGAGTCTTGTAAATCTCTGGCAAAACCTGTCCACAAAATCTTAGAGGCTCTACAATGCCCTAGATTTATTAAATCGCATCTTCCTCTTAGCCTGAAGCCAGGTATCTTGGATTCTGGCTGTAAGGTAGAGTTTATAAAGACATATATACTTTCAAAATAATTCAGAATATCATGCTACTTTGAAAATTTTTTCCATCCCTACCCTTCTTCGTCACAATCATCACACAAGGCTTTACCCCTCCGCCCCCCAAAGTGCAGTCCTGTGTTGATTAAAATTAATGTTTAAATTACAGTTTTCATGGGAGGGCCCACCTAATTTACCTGTAAGATGATAATGATCCCTGTTTCTGGTATCGCATACTTCGAAGAGTTTTTTTTACGAAGATTTAACGATTACCGAGTCGAAATATAGGTTCTCTGTTGACGCTCCATAGTGCTTAATAAATCCTCTTTTGGTCCTCTTTAGTCCTCGAAATCCTCGTTAAGTTCTCTTAGGTCCTATTTAGTACTCTTTTGATCCTCTTTTAGACTCATTGAATTTTTGTGAAATTTTCTAAGTCCTCATTTAAACCTCTATTTTCTCTCTATATTAGTCTCAGAATGTAAAATTAATTATGAAAATTACTAGTAATAATTATTCACGTTTTAAAAATATTTAATAATGACATGGAGATTGATTATCTACTTTCTAACCAATTATATATAAAAAAAATTAATACTGTTAATTCTCTAATTTTATATTCATTATAATGCAATTTTAATGTGTAAGGATATTAATGAAACTAGAAACAAGATATTAAAGTGCTAATATTTTTATCCAAGCTCTTTTTCGTTGATGGGTAATCCAATGTACACAGAATTATCTACGTTCATGTATATACAAAGAGACGTAAGATTTTGAATTGGAACAGCGATTGCACTTTCAATCACACACTTTGACGCACTTTCATATTCTTGTAAAAATGGCAAACTATTATGTTGAAAATAGTCTCCTTGAGCTTGAAAAACGTTGCGATAAATAAGTTCGCTCTGTAAAATTGCTAAATATAAATTTTCACATTGGCAGCCAATTTGAGTTTATTTTTTGTGTTTCACTTATTCATTTGCCATGTGTTTTTATAGTGTCCAAAACTATACATTTAAAAAATACAATGTTCACAATGATATAATTGTATTGTTTCGTGTTTCAACAGTACACAGTGCTGAATTTTTCTTGATATTTCAGCAATGAAAACAGTTTGGATAATAATTGTATTATCTTCATTAAAATATTACAACGTTAATACTTTTAATTTAAAACAAATTTTAAGTATATTTTGTAAGATAGAAATATTTTCAATTGAAATGTTCCTAATAGTCACTTCTCTACATACAGAAATGTCACACCCATTAAACTTCTTACTTAACAAATGTGATTTTATGGATTATAAGAAATTTCTTATTTTCATAAAATCACATTATAATTTTATGCTTCATTTGGTAAGTATGAAGTTTAATTGGTGTGAAATTTCTGCACGGAGAAAATTTGTTCATTAAAATTTACCCAGTCAGTTAGGTAAATGGAGGACAATACTGAATTTAGATCAAGTTTACAATTATTTTAGGATTAAATACAAAACAGAACTATAAATAATACAAAACAGTTATGTAAAATCTCAAGTCCAAAAGTTAAAATTCTGATATGTAATAATTGATATAAGTGTTATATTATTTTCGTACTAATATATTATAAAATAACGCAAAGTATTGTAAATTTTTATCAAATTAATGATATAAAGTTTACTTTTGTGTGATATTAACTATTCACTTAAACGAATGTACAGATTGTAAAATTTTTAAAGAGATTTTCACTTTCATTAAGAGAGGAATTACTCAACAGTAAGGTAAAATGAGAGTCGCTAGGGACGTCAACATTCTCAGGGCTGAAGATTAAAGCCAAGTCCCCCGTAGACACTTCAACATTTTTAAGATTCGGTTTATCTTGTAGAATTTGACAAAATATTCAAATATATAGACCATCCTTCTCTCTCAGTAGACGATACTTATTAAGTCACTAAACAAAAGTAGAATGTATTTAAAAATTGAGGTATAAAGATGCGGGTGATGAACAAACATGGGACTGCACTGGACAACTGACTTCGAACTTCGAGGCGGGGGATCCTCGAAGACTTATGCTTGAAAACAAGGTTGAATTTATAACGAAAAAATATGAATTTTCTGCCTAAATATTTGAATTTCTCATGAAAGAGAAACTGTTTTCAACAAAATAAGTGAATTTTCAACTTGAAAAGATCAATTTTATCGTAAAAATGAAGTAGCTACCTTTTTCGTTGTAGAAATTATTTGGTACAAAAAAAACAACATATTTTTTATAAGATTTGTTCAATTTTCAACAAAAGAAATGAACTTACAACTAAAATAATGCATCTTCAAAAAAAAAAACAAAAACCAAAAAGATGAATTTTCTATTAAAAAAAAGACAAATTTTCAACTAAAAGATACATTTTAAACAAAGAATAGAATATTTTAATTTTCAGTTAGAGAAATAATTTTCTGAATAAATAAAATAAATTTTCAACCAAAATTTGAAAAATGAAGTATACTTGAATTTCTAGGTGAAAAAATTAATATTTAAATTTTTATTTAAAAAAAATAATTTTTAAATGTAGAAATGAAAATTTCGACTCAGAAGATTAATTTTCTACCAAAAAAGAATAATATTTAAGAAAATACATGAATTTTCCTTCAAAATTTATTATTTTCAATGGAATTTTCAACCCAATAGTTGCCTTTTCAACCAGAAAGGTTGATTTTCTACTAGAAAAAAAATAGATTTCAAACATAAACGGATGAATTTTCAACTAAAAAACATACATTTTTAAAAAGTATAGAATAGTTTAATTTTTAGTTAGAGAAATAACTTTTTAAGCGAATAAAATGAATTTTCAACTGAACAACTGAAGTTTTTACCAAAAAGATTAAATTTGAATGATAATTTTCTACAAAAAAGACAAACTTTCAACAAAATACATAAATCTTTAACTGAAAAAGCTAAATTTTCAACAAAAAATATATTAGTTAAATTTTAAGGTAGAGAAATAAGTTTTTAAGCAAATAACTTTAATTTTCGTAGAAGTATTTAAATTTTCAAGGAAAGAAATAAATTCTCTATCAAAAAGATTAAATGTCTATAGAAAAATTTCAAAACAAAATTGAGATGGCTTTTTATTTAAAAAAAAAAGTTATTTTCAATAAAAAAACTAATTTTGCACCAAAAGATAGAATTGTAAGTAAGTGGAAAAAGTTGTTATTCATATTGAATT